>BQNB010049269.1:0-42122 GCA_026074375.1 Tanacetum coccineum
CCTTAAATACACGGGCGGCCCCCTTAATTTTAAGGGGACCACCCACCTATTTAAGGGGACCGCCCATAGACTGACGCTCTTTCAGTTTTTCCTATAAATACTGGACTTTTCCCTACTATTTTCTCACCTTTTGCACTCATTCTTTCTGTTCTAAAACAGCATACACATCTCACTAAAGTCCTTTGATCATTTAATCATAAAGCTTTGTTTCCAAGTGATCCAAGCTCAATTCCTCAAGTGCAAGAGAAGAATACTTCCATCATCAAGTAAAAAAGTATTACACCTTTGTGTGTTGTTACAATCTTATTGCATCCATACCATAACTTGTAAATCAATTGTATATCTTGTATTTATGTGCAGTAGCTAGATCTTGGCGATCTTTGTAAGTATAGTTAGATCGTGGTGATCTTACCATGTAGTGTTAGATAGTTGTGATCTAAGTAGTGTGGTGAAGTGAAGTCTTGAAGTTGTGAAGAAGTCTTAAAGTTGTGAAGAAGTCGTGAAGTTGTGAAGAAGTCGTAAAGTTGTGAACAAGTAGTGAAGTCGTGTTGTGATAGAATGGTTCTAGCTAAGATTAGAACTCGACATTTAGCTTTGTGTCGTAAATTCGGTGTAAGCAACGTTGTGTACGGTTTTCTCCGCCATAAGGGAGTTTGTTGACATAGTGAAGAAAACTATCGAGTTTTGTGCTCGGGGAGTAGAGTAGGGCGAAGAGGTGCTTCATTACCGAACCACTATAAATCCTCGCGTCGTGGTTTGATTGTTCTTACTCTTATCTCTTGATAAGCATATTGTTTATATTGTGCAAGTATTGAATTCACATAAAATTGAATCTAGAATTTTTACAAACACCTTAAAACCTTAAATTAAAAGCGGTAAACTATTCAACCCCCCATTCTAGTTTTCCACATACCCTAAAAGCCTTACTATTCAATGAGTATCCACAAAGAATCTTTCATCTGACTTTCCATCAAACTTGCCTAAATAATCTAAGGTATTAAGAATGGTAACATGACACCCAAATGGTCTCATGAAGCTTATAGCAGGTATTCTACCTCTAAACAGTTCATATAGGGTCTTGTTATGAGGCTTAACTACTAATACCCTATTCTGCACATAGCAAGCCGTATTAACTGCTTTAGCCCAAAATATAGTAGGTAACTTAGAGTCAGCTAACATAGTTTTAGCAGCCTCAATTAGTGTTATATTTCTTCTTTCAGCAACATCATTTTGCTGAGGAGTTCTAGCTGTACTAAATTCCTTCTTAATGCCTTTCTTTTTACAAAACTCACTCATGACTCTATTTTTGAACTCTGTTCCATTGTCACATCTGATAATATTTACTTTCTTATCAACTAGATTTTCTATCTCAGTTATAAATCTCTTAAGAATGCCACTATACTCATCTTTAGATGCTAAAAAGAAAACCAAGTAAATCTGCTATAATCATCAGTGACAACTAGACAATATTTCTTATTCATTAAGCTGCTCACAAAAGTTGGACCAAACAAGTCCATATGCAACATGAATAAAGGCTGAGTAATAGAGTTCTGAATCTTGGACTTACAAGAGGCTTTGTGTTGCTTTCCTTTAAGGCAAGCAACACAAGTTTGGTCATTTTCAAAATGTTTTGTAGGTAAACCTCTCACAAGATTTTCCTTAACAAGTTTATTAATAGTTTTAAAATTTACATGACCTAGCCTCATATGCCATAACATTGATTCATCAAGTGTGGCCTTTGAAACAAGACAAGTTAAACACTCTTTAGAAACAATATTCTTTATATCAACATTGTACATATTATTCTTTCTAGGAACTTTAAGTAAAACCTGACTTTCATCAGCTAACTTAAAGTCAGGAAACAGAACAAAACATCTAGTGTCAGTAAAAAGAACACAGTTCTTTTTGTCACACATCTATGAAACACTAAAAAGGTTAAACTGTAACTCCTTGACAAAGTACACATCCTCGCGACGAAGATGAAGAGGAAAAGACAAATGACGAAAAGTGTCTTATGGCTAAAGCTTCCAATGAGGTACTTTCCGAAACCGAATACTATAGTGATGACCTATCATCACTAGACGAAAATAACTTAGATAGTGAATATAGTAGACTATGTAAATTAGGACTAAACATGGTAAAAATAACTCTAAATCAAGCTAAAATAGAATTAGAGAATGAAGCACTTGAATTAAAAGATAAATTATCTAGGTTAGAAAAAGGTAAGAAAGTAATTGAAGAATGTAAATTATGTCAAGACCTTAAGCTTGAAAATGAGAAGCTTAGAAAAGAAATATCTAGGCTAAATCAATTTAATGATAGTAGTCACTCACTTAAAAAAATAATAAGTTCTCAAAAAACTTCCAGAGATAAATCCGGGTTAGGTTATAATTTTACCAAAGGGTCACCTAGCGAAACCAAACAAGTAAAGTTTGTAAAAGCCTAAGAAGTCAAGTCGAAGGAAAAATTGATAGAATCAAACCCAAACTCAAAACCAAAATTTATACTTATAAACAATACTAAAATTCCTATTGCAAAGTGATGATGAGGTTAAAATTTTTTTACAAACCCTCCTTAAAACCCGGAGTCAGATTTACTAAACCCACAATGAGGTCTAAAACACCTCCTCCAAAAAGAAAAGAAAATTTTCATCCTCGTTCCAAAACACCTCAACCTAGGAGAGACCACGGTAGACCAAATTACTCTAACACTAATTACACAATGTGGAATCATTCACACCAACGAGCTTTACTAATGTGGAAAAATGTCACCGTGCATGTGTTCAAATCAAAATGCATACATATTTCGGAAAACTAATAACTTCGGTCCCATGAAACAATGGGGACCAAATGGCTAAATGATCATATCTTTCGAGGTTAATCATCTACAAGCATCATTTGGCTTTCGTCAAACAAATTGAAGAACTCGTATAGGATTTCCATAAATCCTCATCCTTAAAGCTTGCTACCTTGAAGATTTTTATGCAATTTCTCTTGAAGGCTAGGCTACGTCCACTCTCTATTATGTAATTTATAGAATGATTATATGATATACTTAGTATCTAGTGATATATTAGGTAATATGATAGTCACTAGAAAATGCCATTTGTTGGATGTCTAGTTTTAAAATGAATTGGATCATTAGGAAACCATTTTTCACATGGACAATCCATGAAACCACTAGAAATGGAAATCTTTCTATGCTACGAACTTACGCTAGTCGAGAAAAGTGAGTTAGTGGATAATAATTAACATAGAAGTAGGATTAGTTTTGCATCGGAAAAATCTTAAACCACTATGGATGAAACAAACTCCCTTCTACCTCGACGCTCGCCTCAACTACGTCTATCAAAATCGCCTTATTGAAGAATCAACTCTATTCCGATCTCTCATCTACAACAATATCTACACGTTCCCGTTTCAAAACATATCAATTAATTTTTTCGCTCGAAGAAATTAATTCATCATATTCGCAAGGAGTATAGTCACCAAATCACCTCATGTATTGTCATCTTGATTATCTCGTCTGAAATAGTCAAAGAAACTTTTTAATTAAACAATGAGTTAATTAAAAATTGTCAATATTCATTCTCACAAAACTGGTAAAAAAAATAAAAAAATAAAAATATAAAAAATATTTTTTTTCCAGGTGGCAGCCCCCTTAAAATTAAGGGGACCGGCCGTGTAAAATGGGTTGCCCCCTTAATTAATTAAGGGGACCGCCCATCTGAAAAGCCAAACATACCATTTTCTCTACAAAACCAATTACCAAACACCCATTTATCCTCTCTCTTCTCCTTGCTACTGTGTGACGAACACACACACTCAAAAACCATAAAATCCAATTCCCAAACTCAAAATTCATCTAATTTCGCAAGGGGCAATCACCTACAACTCGATTGACAACACCTATTGTAAGATTTCCTATACTTATCTTTTTCATATTCATCCAATTTTGTTCTTAATCAAAATTGGGTATAATTATATTTTTTTGTGTGTCTTTTGATTTTTAGATTAGATAAACTAGATATCCATAATACGATGATTCCTGTAGTCATAAGTATTCAATACTTTTCATTAGGAATTGAGTCACAAATTTTTTTTTTCGCACGAAATTTTATAAGATATATATTACATTATTTTTCATATTTTGAAACACAGGTTATACATTGTTGATTCCTATTGCCAAAAACTGTTAAAACAAAACAATACATGGCCATCGAAAACATACTATTCCTAAATGTATGCTTTTCGAAACTCAATGGATAATGTGTTATAAAATAAAGGGTGTTTGGTTCGTTTCTCTTGGATCTTTTTTACAGTCAAAATAATCCATCATTATAGTTTTGTCCACTTGTAAAAAACATTAACAAACTTTCGTATGTAATAAGATATATAATTCATAAATATTTTGATATATTTTATAAAAGGTAGAAAATAAAGGGCGTTTGGCTTGACATTTCAAAAACATAGTATTTAGTCAAAACAAACACTATTTAACTCTTGTCAAGTCAAAAATAATAAACTTATACTTGTCAAACAAAATATACACTTAACGCATAATTTTCGACAAGCTTAGACAAATTTTGTATTGATAAGGGAGTGTTTGGGTTATTGTCTTGATGTTGAAATATATAACTAATATATATTCTTCGACATCCTAGATTAAGTCAAAAATAAATTAAGGAACATATATATTAGAGTCGAAGTAATCCTTGTCTCACATTTGTCAAAAACTTCACTTTATTTTCTTTATTATTTTCTTTTGTAACATTTTTTGATATCTTGTTTAGGTGACAAAAATGCCGAAAGCTACTACCACCGATATATCTCTCACTAAATCCTACATCCCAAAAGTCCAAAATTCCTGGCATCTCCCCTACTATTGCCCAATTCTACAAACCTATTGAAAACCGCAACATTCACGAAGGTCGTGTTGTTGATCAAGCCTACTACAAATCCAACAATATTGAGCGTCTCTTTACTAACATTCGCTTCAATTGTCTCTTTCAAATCAACGAACCGATTGTTCCGAGATTTATTCTAGACTTCTATAGTCAAGTCACGGTACAAACCGATGAATATGGCTATCTTATTATCTCTTTTATGATTCAACACGAATTCATAACTCTCACTCTCGCTCAATTCGGTCAAATCCTCAAAATTCCATACAATGGTCAAGCCGTTTTTACAAACGAATGGGACCTTGCATCTCTTGAGTATTCTCAAGAAACCGAGGGACCATATTGCACTGATCTTCCTACTCCTGATGACATTCGTCGACTTCTTGAATTGGAACGTGTCATGGTAGACCGTACCATTAAAAGCCAAACGGTATCTCTTAATCCAAATCAAATTCTCACCAAAGAACTAAGCCCCGACATGAAGCAATGGGAAGAACTCATTCGGGAGAATGTGTTCGGACTAGGAGGACATCGGGACCGTCTCCCCGCTTGTCTTGCTCACATGTTGTATTGTGTTGTTGCCGAAGAACAATACAATCTTGCTTATTTCTTTGTCAAAAGAATCGAATGTGCGAGAGCTACTCTAACCGCAAATCTTCTGTATGGCATGTTTCTAACTCGTCTTTATCAACACGTCATGGAAACGTATCCTCATCTTGACAATGGCATCTATAACATTGTTGAGCGAGTCATGCGTCCTCTTGCCCTAAAACAAACTCGACGACCTTGAAGTGATCGTGGCAAGGCACGCCATTCCATCTCTTCTTCATCCTCTCATCATCAAGGCACGTCATCTCATCAACACAATGACGATGATGATGATGATGTCGAAACTTTTCGAGCAAGTACTCCATCTCCTACCACCTATCTTAACTCTCTTAATCCACTCAACTACCACAACTACCAAATGCCTTCCTTTTTCGAACAAACCGATGAAACTCTCTTTGAACGACAAACCACCTTGCTCAACCAAACGCAAAAAATGTACAAGGAGATGCGCGGAGGGTTCAAATCATTTGGAAAGGCACTAAAATGAGTGTTTAGCAAGAAGAAGAAGTGAAAACATAGGAATGAAATTAGCTAGATAGCTAAATGTAGTTTGACATAATTTTTAACTTGATTATGTGTATGTTTTAAACAACTTGTGTGGTGATTATCCGATTTATTCGGAAAGACTTAGGTGTTGGTTATCTTTAGATACTTGCTTGTTATGATGATTTAAACCCTTAGTTGTGTTGTTTAATCAACTACTTATGCTACTTTGGTTTCATGATTTGATGTGTTTATTACGTATTATATGATTAAATGTGCTCATAAAACTCAATAGGGCTTGCTGCAAATAAACCACCAAAACAGAAATACTACCACAAAAAAAATTATGAGAAAAATCGTTTTTCTGTGAAAAATAGAAACCAACAGAGGGCGGCCCCCTTAATTCATAACGGGCGGCCCCCTTATCTTTAAGGGGACCGACCCCTAATTAAGGGGACCGCCCTAGTAAATCACGGGTAAAACAATATTTTTTCTGCTTTTACCTAGTCTCAGCTATCTTTGCCCAGAATGCTCGAACACAATCTAGAATAACTTAAACTAGTTCAAACTCATTCCATTTTCAAACCATTTCCTTTCTATAAATCCCTTCCAAATGATCATCACCAACACATCATCTTTCTCATCATACACTAACCATTATCAACATCCATGGCATCCACTAGAGCTTCCATTTCCAAAGCCTCCAAGAGACCAAAAATCAACATCATTCCACCAAAACAATTGTTTGTGGATTTAACCCAAGATGACACAAAAACTCCATCACCCAAACTTCAACTCTCATCACCTAGTGCTCCTAATGCACCTTCCAAAACACCATCAACCAAAGATACTTCTTCATCCTCAATTGACTACATACCCAAATCACCAACCTCATCAACATCATTTTCACCCAATGGTTACTTGAACCCACCAACATCTCCTCCTCCAAGAGTTTCTCCACCACCTCCAACTCAAGAAAATGCATCAATAGACATCACTCTCACCCTTTCACCAATTACCCCACTTGATGTCCAATTTGATACTCCATCACCTTCACCACCTATCTTTGGTCATCCCATTCCTTGGAACCTTCTTGAGGCACATGGAGATTCATGTTTGTGTTGCATTCACAATCGTACTCTCATATTTGGATTGAGAGATGAACTCCAATATATGTTTTCATATATTGAACATATGTTCTCACAATCACCAACAATCATCATCCCACCACCTTCACCATCTTCCCCAAACTAAACATACTCTATGTTTAGTTTCTCAAATAATTGTTCATCCATTATTTTGCAAGCAAGTCCTATGGAGCTATACTAGTTATAGGACTTTTTGTAGTTTAAATTTTTTATGTATGTTAGCATTTTCCTTATGTATGCATGAGTGTGGTTCACACACTATTTTACTTTTAATGGATGATTATTGTTGGGTTCATTATCATTATGCCATATTTTTCCTTCTTGCTACATGTTAGAAATATTTGTATTGTTCTAACTCGTTTTTGTAGCCAAAAAACCATAGCTCGATTCCTTGGTGCCCTTGAACGAGAGGGATCACACATTAAGGATGAGCATTTATTCCGTCGATTTTACTAGCAATTCTCGACGATGCCTTTTTGATTCTACAAAAAGGGGGAGAAATGACATAAAACTCACTAAATACTTGTTTAATTTTTTTTACATTTAATGAATTTAAATTTTGTAATCATCAAAAAGGAGGAGATTGTTGATAGAAATAATGCCTAAAAACATTATTAATATTTTTCACATCTTTATGTTTTGATAATCACAAAATATAAAAACGTTCAATGTAAAATTAAACGTAAACAAGTAATTAGTAGTAAATTTTTATTTCGAAAATTATATCACTTAAAGGTATGAATAAATAAATGCTTAATGCATTTTATGATCAAATAAAATTTTTATTCAACTTTACACTTTTATAAAATGTTGTAAACATTTTTATAAACATTACAAAATATTTTTTACAATTAAAAGAAATGTTTTATTCAAAATAACATTTTGAAATTCAAATTTTCAGACCTAAAACGGCTAGAAAGTTCCAAAAAATTCTCCCTACACAAAAAGGACAAAATGGAGAGCGCTTAGTCTAGGGCGGCCCCCTTAATTTTAAGGGGACCGCTCACCTATTTAAGGGGACCGCCCATAAACTGACGCTCATCCAGTTTGTCCTATAAATATTGGACTATTCCCCATTATTTTCTTACGTTTTGCATTCATTCTTTCTGTTCTAAAACAGCCCACACATCTCATTAAAATCCTTTGATCATCTAATCATAATGCTTTGTTTTCAAGTGATCCAAGCTAAATTCCTCAAGTGCAAGAGAAGAATACTTCCATCATCAAGTGAAGAAGTATTACACCTTTGTGTGTTGTTGCAATCTTACTGCATCCATATCATAACTTGTAAATCATTTGTAAATTTTATAAAGTTGTGTAGTAGATATATCTTTGTAATTATTGTAAGTATAGTTAAATCTAGTGATTCATCCAAGTTGTGATAGTTAGGTGTGAAAGTAGAAGTGAAGTAGTGAAGTAGTGGTGTGAAGAAGTTGTGTAGTTGTGAAGTTGTGTTGTGAAGTCGTGAAAGTAGTGAAGAAGTTATGAAGTCATGATAGATTGGTTCTAGCTAAGATTAGAACTCAAAATCTAGCTTAGCGTCAGAAATTGATATAAGCGAAAGTTGTGTACGGTTTTTTCTGCCATAAGAGAGTTTGTTAACATAGTGAAGAAAACTCTCGAGTTTGGTGCTCAAGGAGTGGAGTAGGGCGAAGAGGTGCTTCGTTTCCGAACCACTATAAATCCTCGCGTTGTGGTTTGATTGTTCTTACTCTTATCTCTTGTCTTACCTTATTTGCTCATACTGTCCTATAATTGTTTAGATAAGTATATTGTTTATATTGTGCAAGTGTTGAATTCACATAAAGTCGAATCTAAGTTTTTATTAACAAACATAAACATTAAATTAAAAAGTGGTAAATTATTCAACCCCCCTTCTAGTTTTCCACATACATCTTACACGGCTCCATAAAAAACGATGCTCCATCAAAACAATATTTATTTATATAAAAATAAAATCAAAAACGACAGAAAGAAGACAACGGTCTCGAAGCGCCCAAAAATACGAATATCCGAAAGAAATCATCGATAATAGCAATATGTCAAGGTAAAAGACGGAATAAGCTTATGCTGGGCCTCTCTTGGGTTTGACTTTGCTTTTGCAAGAGTCACCCGACTCCGCGGGTCCAGGCCTGCTACGAGCATCCGATAAGAGATCTGAGTCGGCCTCCTTCTCTGACTCTTCTAACTAACCTTCCTCATTCGATTCCTCGAGAGGCTCCTCCTCAATTGGCTCATCTTCTAGATCTTCTGATATCGAGTAACCCGTGGGTCGAAATAAAACTCCGAAAAATGCAAGAAAACAAAATGCCTAGATAGCTAAATACATAGATCCTATCATGCAGCTATACGAAGGACTCCTAGGTTATAGTGTAGGTCAAACCACCTACTTCTTTATAACCAATGGCTCTGATACCGATCTGTCATACCCCACCAAGGCGGAAACGCGAGGCGTAACGTCATGGGTATCATCACAACACAATAGTGTCAACAATAGAGAATGTCTAAAATGCGTTATATTAAAAACCAAGTGTTATGACGGTACCAAAATACATAGACTTGAAAATAAAATCCAAACTAAACATCACAATAAATCAAACTATCTGAAGTACGAAAATCTGCAATGAAGACTCCAAAAAAGAAGACTCCATCATGCAATTCCCAAGGTCTCTCTAGCCACGAATCTTAACATCCTTAACTTCGCTATGCTCACCTGAAAATGATGCTTAAAACGTCAACAATAATGTTGGTGAGACTCATAGGTTTTAGACACGCAATAATACTCTCTTTTACTGTGATTATCAAAACAAAGTTGGACAATAATGAACTATCATGAACTTATGCTAGCATGCAACCAAAATCAAATCATCATATCCACAAACATAATTTCCCATTCGGGCTTAGAATAGCTGGCACTATAAGCAACCAAGCTCACTCATAATGTATCACACAACATTATCACATTGGGTAGGCGTACCTATCCGATCCCACAACCAACACAATATGGGTAGGCGTACCCCTCCGATCCAATAATCACGAAGCATGAGGTAGGCGTACCTCTTCCGATCCCAAATAACACATGTGTCACATAGTCATATAATAGCCATGTAATGTCGAAAAGCAATTTAAAACACATAATCACAGTGATAATACATTTCAAAACATATTTTGCATCATTTTCATCCCAAGTAAAACATAAAAATAGGACTATGAAACTCACCTGATGCACAACTACTTCACAATATCTTTGCAATCAACTAAACACAAATAAAACTCATGTTACACGCGATTAGGCTAAATACCAAATACTATGTAATAATTAATTGATGGACTACCAAGATTATATTATGTTTATAACCCTTTACCATACGTCCCATACCTTATTTATACCCTAACACTTCTAAATCCCTTATTCGAGTTTTTCCAGTTTTCGGCAAAATTTTGTAGTCACTTTATGACCACAAATAAAATACTAACTGATCAAATTAGCTTTCCCCCTTTCATTCCCTACCTTCTCAATGGGTTATGAACTATTGTGTTTTTTTAGAAAAAATAATATTGAGCCTAACTATTTTATAAAAATTCAACATCAAAAAGTACTCAAATTCGGATCGGATTCGACCATCAAAAAGTTTAGCTTGATCAGACCCATTTAAACACTTAGGAAAATTCTATAAAATCATACACATCATGAACTTGCTACAGTAGAAATCCCATCAATTAAAAAGTCATTTTGATATGGTTTTTGACCTCACAAACACAAACCAGAATCTGCCCCAAAAACTCAGATTTGACAATGAATCCTGTAAAATTATTTTGACTAAATTTCACTCACTTTTAATTCATGAAACCAATGAGGTTGGAAATTATACTCTATGTAGTTATTTTTAGGCTCAATAAAATCAATAAAAGCTATCTGTATGACCAATTTATGACACTTACAAGATGACCTAAAAATCTGCCCAGTTTTAAATTCCGAATTTAACAACTAAACCTAATCAAACGCATCCAAACACCATTAATTACACCATAATTGATTACTAATGATCATTTAAACATGTTTACTGAATTTTAATGAAACCATAATTTATCCATCAATTAAAGTTACAATTAATTGAATTAAAAAAAAGATTAAATAAGGGTTATGCGAAAAACCTTTTTAACTTGAAAGCACACGATCTTGAACCCTAAATTTTCTTCAAAAATTTTGATGTCCTCTTTCTTAATGCTAGGTGTCGACTAAATCCACAGAGAGGAAAAATAATGATATTGGGTTTAGGTTTAAGGGAGTATTTATACTAGTTTTAATATAAGTATAAAAAGATTTGTTTCCTTATACAATTAGGAGTCTAAATAAATCTTTTCCTTTTTTTCTTTATTATTTTTGGCACACACACACACTATATTTTATTTTATTTCTTTTAAATTATTATTAAATGTATAATTACCCTTATTTTCTTATTTTTATAAAAATCCTTTATTAATTTTGTAAACCTTTTAAATAAAAACTAGTTTTAAACTTACTATTTATAAATTTCATTTCATAAATTACATTCCTAAATTAGAAAAACCTACGCTTAATTAACTCAAATACTAGACTTAATTCAATCTTAAAAATACACTATATCCTCTTAACGCTCATACAACAATTATTTACCAAATTACACAATAACACATAAATCATGCTTTCATTTCCATCGTCACAAAATGTGAACGAAATGAAATAGCTACCCAAAACCACAACTCAATCATTAATAGATGAACACGCATCACGGATTGATATCAAATACTCAAATAAGATCACATAAGCACACAATCATAACACATATAAATACTTTAGTCAACTCTAACGGTTTGACTAACCTTGATAAATCACAGTTGTCACAATATATGTCTATGTGGAACATTAATTGGACTAGGTCGTGTTCGGATGTCGTTGCATTTACTTCTGTGATATTGAGTTTGCTGCTAGATACCTTTGCTTGAGGTGAGTTCTTGTAGACCTATTTTAATGCTTTATTATTGGGGGAAATAATACTCAAAACTGTTTTGAATTGTTTTCTATACTGTGCAAAAGTTGTTTTATTTTTGGGACAATATTATGTGCTTATGACTGCTATGTGAATGACATGAGTTTTGGTAGAATATGTTGTGTGAAACTTTCTGTGTGGATCGTTTATCATATGCCGTGTGGCTCTGTTATAGCATGGACTTGCTATGGTTTGAAATGATATGTGATGTGCCGCCCTATATATAGCTCCAACTGGTAGGCTTTAGGTGAGTGTGAATTGAGAATAGAGGACATTGCGTGACAATGGTCCATATGGATATGATTTGATAGCATGGAGTTGCTATGCTTGAAATGAAATGTGTTGCATGTATTCACGTCATATTGCACAATTGTCCACTACTTGAAATATCGGCACAATGACTGGGTTTTCTTCAAACCTACGAGCTCACCAAATTTATTTTAACCATTTCGAGTATTATTTTTAGGTGTGTTACGAACCAAGGTAAATCGAGAGTAATGGAAACAAAAGACGTACATATGTAGGGTGTTAACTTGATACTTGTACACTTTAAATAAAAAATGTAAACTTGTAAACTATTGTAAATCTAGATCTTTTGTAAATTTGGATGGTATGATCTTGTATCTTGTGCGATGAAACTACATTGTCGCATCTTGTGTTTTCGCCGCTGACGGGGTGTGACAAATTGGTAATCAAAGCTAAGGTTATAGAGAATGCTCGTTTTATAAAAATAAAAACGCAACTATAACCAAACTAGAGTTTTTGAAAAACCTCGAACATGACGAAAGTTAACTAGCTCGAGTAGTTCATAGTTTTTCCTAAATTACACATAGCCTGGTCAACTATGCCTAATTCGCGAAGGACTATGTAATGATGGGGGTAGTTTTTTTAAGTTATGTTAGGGGAAGGGGAGGGAACATATGCAGTCTAAGACCACCTGAAAATGAATTGACCTTGAGCGTACATATTGCATAATATGTACTTTCGCATAGTAATGTGGTATGAGAATGCTTGCGAGCATGAACAGAAGTAGAAGGGTGGAAACTATTATGATTTCTCTTATAATACAAGACGAATGAAGCTTACGATCCTTCATTTCCAGGTTTATACCATTACGTTATGTTTTCTTATTCGGGTCTTATTGCTTCTTCTTTTTGTGAGCAATTCCAAACACTATTTTTCGGAGGTTTAGTATAAAATGCTTATTTGCTATTGCCTTGGAATGCAATTTACAGAAATTTAACCAATCCCAAACACCCTCTTGAGTATAAGGATGACACATGTTTTTTATTGATGGTTATTATATTGAGAGGCCTACAAATAACGTAAGATGTTTTTTCATTTACATAAATGAAAAGTGAATGGAAAATTTTTTCATTCAGTTCTGATAGATAATGCTTGCATTTTCAAAGTTATTAAGACTGCGTCTACAATTTGAACAAATCACATGGAAGTGTTATATGTAGGTTTTTATCTTCTCAGAATGTGTAATACTCTGTAGTCTTTAGCTTACTCTCGAAGGATAAATAACACTCGGGAAGTGAACCAAGGTAGCTGTCTAATATACATCACTTATTTTAAATGCGACGTTACTATCTTGAATAGAAAAACAACCAGAATATGTATCACCTTTGGGTCATTGGATAATGGAATTAACAGTAGTTCTACCGAAATTAAATAGTTATATATGAGATCTTTGGACTAAGCATGCAGGTGGAAACTCAAAAAAAAATGGCCTAAAATTTAGCATATGTTAATTTAAATGGTAAGCATTTACACTTTTTTAGAAGATACTTACAAATATATTTGCCAGAGTTTTTTTAAAGCAGTCTTTCAAATATGTGAGAAAATGAGTTTTTTTTAGAATGGTGACAAGATTCAGAATCTGTAAATCTTCTGATAATTTTAAATCTTTTGCAGATCTCATTATCAGTGGTGACAGATCCTCACAGCTTGAAACCGCGTTCAATGTTAGGCCACTTTGTAGTATCAAACACTGCTTTTATAAATTTGTTCATTAACATTTTGAAATTGAATGGCGGGCGTTTGTTGCCGCTACTGTATTTGTATATCTGAGCCTTTATTTAATACTGTCGGGCCGTTGATTTACAGCTTTATGGCTTGGGCTTGCCTGTATTTTTGTCTTATGCTAATGTTTAAGAATAAATGCCAGCGTGTTGGTGCAATCGGCTTGCAACAAACCGAAAGTGATTAACCTAGAC
Source organism: Tanacetum coccineum (assembly GCA_026074375.1). Lineage (NCBI taxonomy): Eukaryota > Viridiplantae > Streptophyta > Magnoliopsida > Asterales > Asteraceae > Tanacetum > Tanacetum coccineum. Next base: position 14,396 of record BQNB010049269.1, read on the forward strand.
AATTATAAAGTTGCCTGAAATAAAAGCTGTTTTTGTTGTGAAAGTCAAAGATAAGTCAACCTTTTGAAACTCAAATTACTGATAGGCATAGCAACGATTGGATTACTAAAAGTGGCAAATATTTCGAAAGTAGCAACCAAAAAAAGTGATTAAACCAGTTTAATTTACAGTGAGAAAGCGCTCTATACAAAATACCACGCAGCGAAGCGCGGGTATTAAACCTTGTTTTATAAAAAGTACAGGTAGTCGGTCACTTTGATTAAGACGGTTAGAAATTTATTGTTACAAGACTATGTAATATGACACTTACCATCTGTACATTAAGCATAATGAGTATTCTCAGATAATACACTAAGCATAAATAGCTTCTACCATAATATTAACACACTTAGCTACTATTTAGCCCATTAGTCCATTTTTCTACTATAGGTTACTAATTAGTCAGCCGAATATGCAACTCTAGGCTTGGGCTCAAGGGTCGGTCGGGCTTGGGCTTTAACATATTTTTATTTGGTCCGTCAAAGATAGATTAAGTCCGTCTTAGCTATTTTTACGTATATACATAGCAAGTCGTAATTCAGTGGGTTATAACTATTATTAAATAACCATAAAATGACACAGTACGCAAACACCCCGCAACGAAATGCGGGTATCAAACCTTGTTAATTTCTACATCTAAGACCACAAGTTTATATATTATATTTCATGCATTCTGCTGATGAAACTCATACTCACTTGTTATAAGCTCTTAATTTATGTAATTGTGTTAAATGACAAATATAAAGCTCTTCTGTGAAAGCAAAATCACAACAACAACAAACCCAATCCCGTCGGGAGGGGTAAGAGGAGGTAAAAATGTAGACAGATCCTACCCCTAACACCAGGATAAACCCGATAGTAGAGAGACTACTTTCAAGAGACCTCCGGCCATAGAAATAGAGCAAAAGGAGGGAACAACTAGCAAAAGGGAAATACAAAAAGCGAATAACGAGAAGCAAGCAGACACAAACACACCATCGAAGAGCACACAAGCAACCAAGTAACCACACCAACAAGCAAAAAAGCACAACATTCAATATGTTTGTGAAGAAATATAACAATGCATAATAATTTTTGAAGTTTAATACTATGTTATAGTGATTGTGCTTATTTTCATGTCTGTAAGAACTTTTCAACAACAATTTGCAATAACAATAACAAGACATAAATATGATGCAGGATTATCCCGACATGTTACATGGCCATTACTATTGTCGGTGAAGTCATGAACCCGCATATGATGTTAAGTTATAATTGTCGTTGTAAAAGGTCTTCCATTTTATTTTTCTTACACTAACATTATACTCTTATCATACTCTTAACTAAATAATATATACATTGTTATTGCGATAATGTATTAACCTTTATTTTCTCTTATCGGATGATCATTCATTTCTTTTAGTTCTTAATGCGCGATGTTTATATTCAGTTAACCGTTATATAGTTTTTCATGTTCAAAAGGCTCGCGAGCCCCTCAGTCGGGCTATGCAACTAGTTTATTTGTTAATTTTGAAAAGTGTAGGATTTTATAAAAAAAACACCCATATTTTTCCTTAGGGGTGGCAATTTCTGACCCGACACGAAACCCGACCTGAAACCGACACGAAAATTAACAGGTTCGGGTTGAGTCTATATATATTTGGGTCGGGTTTGGGTCGACCTATCTAACCCGTTTATTAAACAGGTCAGGTTCGGGTTGCGAATAAATTAAGCGGGTCGACCCGCCAACCCATTTAAGATTTTTTTCTTAAATTTAAAATTATTTATATTTTACTATACGAGTTAAGTGGGTTAAAATGGTCGACCCATAAACCCATTTAACGTGTTTAACCCGTGTAATGTGCCAACTTTTGTATATAAAACGGGTTAAATGGGTCAACCCAAAACTCGTTTAACCTATTCAACCCGTGTAACCTATTTAACCCGTCAACCCAAATATATATACGGGTTAAATGGGTCAGGTTCGGGTTATGTATAAACAGGTTAGGGTTGACAAAACTGACCCGATTATTTAAATGGGTCAGGTTCGGGTTGAGGTTTCCTGACCCGCCAACCTGTCAACCCGAACCTGCCAACCCGAACCCGACCCGAATTGCCACCCCTGTTTTTCCTTACCATAATAAGTAAAGTGTGATTTAAAGGTGTAAATTTGCTAATAATGGTTACATAAGTACAGTAAACATTATTGATGACTTTTCAGTTTCCGGTTGGTTGCGACCGTCACACAGCCACCGTCTAAGGTTCAAACTCCGATCACAATTCGTTATTGTTATGAAGTTTTATAGTTAACCTGCTTTATAATTTTGCCCTAAAATTGTTAAGAGTCGTAAAATTTGATTGTTACTAGTAGTAATGATGTTACTAACATTAGTTAATCCAAACACCCCCCTTAGTGTATGTTATGCTACATTCAACTAATTAAGCATCAGTTACTTGCTTTGCTTGCTATATAATATTATGCAAAACTGATTATGGAAACTGGATAATGGTGGTGTTTGTTGCCTAACTAGTTGATGTGAGCTCGTTCGTTAAATACCACAATATATTACCTTTTAAACCATTAATCTAAACGCCCCCTTTTGATGCAAATTTGATATTTTCACTATAGATAGTGCAAGCCTCAATTTGCGCTACTTAAGGGGAAATTACTTAACTTGACCTCACTTATTGATCTAATTAGGGATATGTTTTAAGCACCGAAAACTATTTTATTATTATACGTATACTAAAAGAAACAAGGCTGTTTATAGTTTCTTTTCAAACCTCTGTTATTGACAACAACTTGTTACAAGGATTGGAATTTTTATTTGCATTGATATCGCCATATTTGTATCTTCAGTTTTACCATTACATACCCATTCATTTTTTTCATAACAAATTGCAGCGGTTCTGTGCTTACAGAACAAACTACTTAATTGGTTTTAAACACTCGCTATCCTTGAAAGCCCAACAGTTTACGATTCAGGACTAGCAATATGTAGACAAGTTGCATAACTTATTTTTACAATAGTTTGTGTGTGTCTATTCTATGTTCCTTTCATAGGCTTAATGAACCCTAAACCGTTAAGAGATAATGCTTATCTCTTCCTAAATCAACGCTAATTGATAACTATTACTAAAATTACAACAGACTTAACTGTCTGATATCCAAGCATTATTAACCTTTAATACTACAAAACTTAAGTTAAATGCTGGCAGACTTAACTTGCTCCTACCTAGACATAACTTCGTATACTAACAGTACTAACTATTCAGCTAATCAGTACAAACTATAACTAACAGACTGAACTTAAAACTAACAGTATTAAGTCTGTTTACAAATATTTTCCTAACACTCCTCCCCCTAACTTGATCTTCATTCATGAACCTTCAAGTTCTTTTCAAAACATTCTTGATCTTAAATACTTTAAAGCTTCACCTTGACTTTATAGGATTGTCTTGAACTTCGTCTTCAAAATATGTCTTTATTCCTTCAAATCTTGACCACAACTATCTTCATAGCACTCCAATCTTGACTGCAACAAAATATAGTTTTTGCAAACTACCGAGCCATAAACTGATTTGTTGTGTCTTTACCTATGAGCCTTTCTATGGACTAGCCAATAGTATTTAAAGGTTTGGAAGCCCCATGGTACATTTATAAACCAAATGATTTTGAGCAAATCATCAGAAAAAGGGTGTGGATGAATGTGGGAGGGTTTTTGGATTGGTTTCTATAAACGGATTTGATAACTCTTTACCAGCTAGCCGTTTTGCTCGGAGTACCCATGCTTCAGTAAAAATACTATGGTGCCATTGAATACCTTATAATTTATGGTAAAATTGTCAATCAGAACGGATTTTGAAAGGTCTTTACCAGCAGACCGTTGCTCTTGGACTAGTTAGTTTCTTAAGTCTGTTAGACATGGTGAACTAAAGACCAATATTGTGTGGTGTTTAGCCAACACTCAAACCCTCCTGCTCTTTCATTATCAGATGTGGCTAAAATCATCATCATTAGAATCTTCAAATTCTTCTAGCTGCTATTTTACAAATTTGATCAGCTCCAACGCCATAGTGCTTTCTTCTTCAGTTTCTAACTTCAAATCAAACATTTGTAAAAGCACTTCCTTGGTCAGAGGGTATCTTTTTCTACAACATTATGAATGACTAGTCCAATTACTTGTCATGAAAGTATGTACCCCCCTGAGAACAATGTAATTTCACTAATAAGCTTCCAGTTTAGCTGTTATCCCAAAGTTAGCAATATACACGCTGATTAAACATAATCAAACAGACTCCCAGAGCATCTTATCAAAGCTTCAGGAATTTCACATCTTGAATATTCTTCCATTAACATAGCTCATTAGACACCTTCAAAGTCTTCTCTGTCAAGATTTATAGGAACTCCCATCAAGGTGCGGAAGAATCTCATATTTCCATTACTCCTTGTTACTCTATTCATATAGTCATCTTCCAAAGGTTTGGTGGGATCAAATTGAGGTTTAGTTGTGAGGAAGAATGACTGCCATTCAACAATGGGATATTGATGATCAAGTATCTCAACATCAACCACTTTATCTTCATCCGGAGCTATATGTAAGCACATCTTTAAAAGTCTTCATCTTTCTCTTGTGAGACTAGAGGTATACTTTTCTTCTTTTTGCTTTTAGCTTCCTGTCTTGTGCCTAACTTCCTTTTCTTACTTCCTTCTTCCTCTTGAAATTCCTCATGACAGAATCAGCTACTGTTCTTCTCTTTATCAGCAGCTTTGTTCATTCATCCTTTGATTTGCTCTTTTCATCTTCTTCAGATCCAATAGCCACAAAAGTCTGATCTTGTTTCTTATATCTCTCATACAAAACTTGGATCTCCTTAAATGATTTAGACTTTAACTCAGCATGCTTTTTATTTGCAACATGTTTCAGATAAGTGATCATCTGATTTCTAAGCTGAGATATTGTTGGTGGCTTGTTTCTGAGAGCAGCATATCTTTGTTCTGCAAGAAACTTCCTTTGGGCAGCAATTATGTCATGTATAAATTTTGCTCTATCCTTAATAGAATATTGCTCCCTTTCTTCTTGTTGAATCTTTTCAGCAAGAATCTGATCTACATTTAGTCTTGCTTGAATGTAGTCAAATTCAGTTGCAAGTGCTTCTTTTGCAGCTTCTTCCTCTTGCTCTACCAATCTTTTAGCCAGAAGTGCATCAAGATCAATTTATCTTTGTGTTTCAGCATCCATTGTAGCTTGCAATCTTTGAGCTGCCTCTAAACCTGCTAGCTCTTAAAGCCTTTGATTTCTTTGATGATGCTTGAACTTCGGCTTTAAGTCTTCTTCAGTATTGGATCTTTCCTTTTTCCCCTCCTTTGGAAGAACTCATTCTTCTCACCAGTATTAAGTTCACAGAATTAACTTCAGCAGTATAACTTCAGCAGTATTAACTTGAGCTGAAGGTGTACTACCAAGTAATAAAATTGACTTTCAGCAAGGTGGTTTTTTGGGGGGGTTTGTTTTTTGTTTGGGTGGGGGGTTTGTTACTTCAAAATCTAAGATTTGGTATGGAGTTGGTGTAGATTTGGTATTTCCTTCGTAAATCTTCTACCAGAAGGGGCTTGTGATCCCTTAAATCTTTCAGAAGCTACATTAGTTAAGATTTGTGCAGCCTCTAAGGTAAAGGACTTATTTGTTTTTCTTTTTTTTTTTTTTTTTTATCTTCTTGAGCCTCCCCTGAACCTTTGCTCCTTTTCAGAGTAGCAAATTTATTTCCTTGATCGTGGAGAAGGAATGTCCTTGAACCTACCCTCTGCATCCCTCTTCATCCTCTCTTTTTCTCTTCTGCCTCAACTTATTTTCTAGCTTCTTGACCTTCTTTAACAGCTTTAGGACTGCTGTTCCAAGAGTCTGCTTAGTGTCACTCAGTTCCTTTTCTAAGGATTCTACTCTTGATTCCAGTCTAGGTACAAGATCTAGCAGGTTTCTAAGTTGCTCACTTTCTTCACTAGTTCTAGATGTTTGATTCTCAGGTTCATGTGAAGGTGGTGGAGACATATGATAAGAAGGTTCAAATGATGGACCTTCTGTATCATCATATGGAGGTGATGGAATTTGAGGAGATGGTGGAAGAGTTGGTTGGGTGTCAGGAATGGTAGTGATGGGTGGAGATGATGTTGGTTGTACAGTTGATGGTTGAGGGGGTGGTGATGTAGATTGTACAGGTTGAGTTAGTGTTGGAGGTGGTTGTGATATTGGTGGAGGAGTGATTTGTACATGAGATGGTGTAGGAGTTGGTACAGGCTGAGATGGTGTTGGAGCAGCACTTGGTTGAGGTTGACCTGCATCAATGGTTAGCTACAGAAACAATGGTCTATGATCCCTTGAAAACTTCTTTTCATATTTCCAAAAATCTTTTTGGTTAAGTATACAAGCAAAAAAGTTTTTGTTTTCAGTTTGTAACATTCAAAGATCATTTGAAGAAAAACGAGGGTACATAAAAACTTTTGATTTGCTTTTAAATTTGAGATTCAAATCCATCAAAGATAAGTTTTGAAAAGTTAAGTCTCTCCAGTGGAAAAGACAGATCAAAGCAGTGCAAAGTTGCTACCAAACTGTCCCATCCCCACTTTTGAGCCTTATACAATGAAAGAATGTGATGGATTAAGAATCTCCATGGGGTGTAAATGACTTTTCCACAATGTAAAAGTTCTGTCATTTACTACCCAATAATTTGTAATCCCTGCAAAAATCTCTTCATTTTGCAACATGTTAATTCCCTGAAGCATCTGCTTAATTGGAGTTGCCTCCTAACAGACACTTCAGTGATGTTAATATTCAATAGAATCTATGTTGCATTAAGCTAGTTTAAGACCCAATCCTGCAAGGGTTCTAGCATTTGCAGTCTGCCATAACTGCTTGACAAGGGAATCGTAGATAGGTGGAATTGTGAGTGAGAGCATACCTCATTTTGAGCTTCTGAGGAAATCCACTATCATCTGTGTAAAAACCCAGCACTCCAGTATGTTTGAATCAGAAACTCCCCTTGATTGTCTTAGCACAATACTTGAGTTTGTGCCATTGTAAGATTTGTGAAAAATATTTGAAGTCTTTAAAAATTATACTGGTGATGGGAACAGTTGAGAAGATTGGTCGGTAGTGAGAGTAATTTTTTAATGATTGCTTTTTGAGAGAGAATATTACAAGAAAAAAGATAATAGGGTAAATAGGATAAGGATAAAAAGAGAAATAACTTTATCCCTATATAATACTTCTATCAGCGTTTTAGCGGCTAAAAGATCTTCAACGGTTTATGTTGAATAAAATTAAAATGATTTTATTTCAATCAGTATTAAAGTGAAAGCGCCAGACTTAAAACTCACAACCAGACTTAATTAGTCAACCAGTATTATTAATGACTCATCAGACTTAACATATTTTCAACCAGTTTTAATTATATTTACAGCAAGTTGACCACAACATCATTACTTACAACCAATTTGCATCCAATTAGCAAGTGACAGCTGGCATGTCCTTTTCCATGTCCAAGTTGAGCCTGCAACATCCTTTCCAAAGTAGTACCTGCAAAGTTAGTCTATACAAGAAAGGCAATACTAATCTAACTTATACTTAGCAGAATTAACCTAAGACAACTACCAGACTTAATACTTAACTACCAGTATTAAATGGTTACCAGTTTTAACTTTTATACTAGCAGACTTAATACTAAGCTACCAGTATTAAGTCTCTATATTACCAGAACTAATCCTAACTTATACTACCAGGATTAATTCTAAACTTATACTACCAGGATTAATTCTAAATTATACTATTTTACATAAAATTTACACTTTTTTCCTCCCTTAATGTATCTTTATGGGTTTACCATCCCAATGTTAACCAGCAAGAAATTAAACCTTGGACCATCAAATGGTTTGGTTAACAGATCTGCTACATTTAAGTCTGTGTGAATTTTCTGCACTTGTACCAGCTTCTTCTCATAGCAATCCCTAATGAAGTGATGCCGTATCTCAATGTGCTTCGTCTTTGAGTGATAGACAGATTCTTATTATGCAAATGGTGCTTTTGAAAATATCATATGGGATAAAGGTGTTCATGAATTGAAACCATAGATCCAACCAATTGATTTTGCAGCATAGCACTGACCACAAGCACTTGCACCACTAAATACTCAGCTTCAGTTGTGGAGTAGCCACTATTGATCTGCTTTTTGCACTGCCATAAAATTTAACCTCCTTCCAAGAAATTGGCAGACACCAGTTTGGTTGACTTCCTATCAAGGTTAGGCAAGCAGCATAATCACTGTCCTTAAAAGCAACAAGTCTAGTGGAGATTCTCTTGGATACCATAAGCCTTAGCTTTGGTTTTCCCATTTTTTTTTATGTAACTTGAAATCCACTTGACTGTATAGAGATGGGACACCTTTGGGTTACCTGAAATCGAGAACAACACAAACGTTCATACATTCATCAGGCGGAGGCAGTTAGATACATAAGAACAACCTATCCATGGATCTATATAGCATGTAAATCCACATCAGGACTGCTTCATCTTGAGCAACGAAGCTTTTGTTTCTCTTGGAGTAATCGCAAACTTCACACTGAACATAGTCAAACATCTTCAGGATCAATCAACATACTTTGAGTCTTTGTAGATAATAAAGATCCCTTCTTGGCTTTGCTTGACTTGTAAACCGAGAAAAAATGTAAGCTCTCCCATAGCACTCATTTGAAACCTCCCTTTCATTAAGGCTTCAAATTCATCACTCCAAGACTTCTTTGTAGATCCAAAAATGATATCACTACATCAACTTGAACTAGAATGATATCCTTTTATGACCTTCTTTATGAAATCGGTCTTGTCTATGGTTCCCCTTCGATAGCCAAGCTTCTCTAAAAAAGGTAGATAGATTAGCATACAAGCTCAGGAGGAGCCTTGTGTAGCCCATACAGGCTCTTAACAACCTTATATACTTTCGTGGGGTGATCTGGATCAACAAAACCAGGAGGTTGAGAGACATACACCTCCTCTTCAATAGTGCCATACAAGAATGCACTCTTCACATCCATCTGATAGACTATAAACCCCATAAATGAGGCAAAGGCTAAAAATAACCTTATGGCTTCCAATCTAGCCACAGGTGCAAAAACCTCATCATAGTCTATCCCTTCTTCTTGCCTATGACCTTAGCAACCAGCCTTCCTTAGTTCCTTACAACTAACACCCCTTACATCCTCTTGTTTCCTGTATACCATTTAGTCCTTATTTCCTTAGCACCAATGGGTAAATCAACCAAAACCCATACTTGTTGAAGCTTGAACTGCAACAGTTCTTCCTGCATAGCTTCAATCCAGCTTTCATCTTCAAGGGCTTCTGAGACTTTCCTTGGTTCAGATTGAGATAAAAAGCAAGCAAAAAGACAATGTTGTTGATCTTTATATTTGCATCTTTGAGCTGTGCATGTGTAGCTCACTAGAGCATGAGCTTCAGTGATCTTCTTGAGAGAGCTTCTAGTCTGAACAGGTGTATTGGGATCTCCAAGGATTTGACTTTGAGGATGAGCAGTGTGAATCCTTAGAGTGTGGTTTGTACTGACATCTACCTCATCTGGTAGATTGTTGAAATCAGTAATAATCCCATCATCATCATAAGAAGCCTTTTCAAAAAGACCTTCACTTGATTTATCATAAATCCTTATTTCAGGCATCTCATCATCATCTGCATCAGAGAAGACCTCTTCTTCATGAACAGCACTAGGAGAGTTAGCTTCAATGTTGCCAGTAGTAACTTCCTCAAAACCAGTATTAAGATTATCACTACCAGTATTAACAGGATTAATACTGGTAGGTGCTGTTGCAGGTACTGGTCCTAAGTGCTTCAAAGCAAGTGCATCCAGCTCTTTTCTAAAGGTCATAATGTCATCAGCAGACTTGGATATTGGTGTAGAAGATGGCTGCTTTGGGGAGTGAGTCTTCTTTTTAGCAATCTTTTCAGAAACAGCTGCTTTTCTAGTTGCTTCAGTTAGAGATGTAGAAGAAACCACCATTAGTTCTGCAGCCTCCTCAGTCTGCACATCAATATCAATGACCTCTTTTGAACCTGCAGGGTTAGCTTGATTTTGCAAAGAGACAGGTATATAGTTCATAGAGTCTGTAAGATAGTCTAAGTCAAACATCCACCTATGGCCTAGTCCCTGTACATTGGGTTTTTCCTCAAGAAAATTGACATGAAGGTTTACTTCAACTCTTTTGGTGACTAAATTATAAACCCTAAAGGCTTTACTATTCACAGAGTAACCAACAAGAAAACCCTCATCAGATTTCCCATCAAACTTTCCTAGTGGGCTAAGAGTATTGAGAATGGTAACATGGCACCCAAATGGTCTTATGTAGCTAAGGATTGGTTTATGGCCAAACAAAAGCTCATAAGGAGTTTTGTTCTGAGGTTTGGTCACTCTTACCCTGTTGAAGGTATAGCAAGCAGTATTTACTGCTTCTGCCCAAAAAGTGGTAGGTAAGTGTAAGTCAGCTAGCATAGTCCTAGCAGCCTCTATAAGGGAATGAGGATTTTGTCAAGAGACATAGGTCTACTTATACATAGCAGGTATGAGACTCGACGTCATGTGGATAAACAGGATATAAGACACAAGCTTGGGAGATTCTACTTCTTCAACATATGGGTAATACTCATTTTTCTTCATTGATAATTTGCTGCTTGGAGCCTACTAAGTTCGTGATTCAAGAGATGGTAAACATGTTAAGGGGAAGCTTATTGTTTATTTACCATCTACATGCACTCCTATTTGATTATGACAAAAAGGGGAAGAGTGCATGGATTCAGGGGAAGTTCTTCATCTATATTAGCTTCAGGGGAAGCTTGTGCTTATTGGTTTTGTCATTATCAACTAGGGGAAGATTGTTGGGAATTATACTTTGAGTTGATTATGACAAAACATATTAAAGATGGAGGACCTACAAGACAAAGCTGGAATAACATTAATGCTGATTAAAGATTAGTCAAACAGTATTTAATGCTCAGCTAAAAGATAAAGATCAACATTAATGCTGATTGAAGATTAGTCAAATAGTATTTAATGCTGATTTATAGTTTCCTACATGTTGAGAATCTTTTAAGCTCATCTAGGATCAATTTTACAGATAATATTGAATCACGCAGCAGAATAATAAGAAAGCAATATTATCAAACAAGGTTTTATTATTGAACATTCCACCTTTACCCCCAAACACTATAATTTGGGATTACTAACTAATAAACTAACTATTTTGTAGGACGTGTAAACCCACTCAAATAACACGTTTTCTATCTTGATGCACAATACACGACCCCTTTGCTAGACGACTTCTCATTGGAGAAGCTCTATGTTTTCTGGATGTACTAAACCTAGTCTATGACTCTTTATATAGGGAGAGAATCAAGACTTACAAAGAAAAGCAAATTCAGTCAACAATTATATAAATTCTTTAGTCAATGCATTTAAAAATGGTTTTGACTAAATAATTAGGAAACTAAATCAACATTAATCTTCAAGTTGTAATTAATCTTCAATCAGCATTAATCGCTGTTTGACTGCATTAAATGAGAAGATAACTACTGTTTGACTTCAAGTCTTCTAGAATCCCATAATGCTGAATTAGTCCTTCTTGTTTCATTCTTTTGTTCTTTTGTCTCATCAAATCTATAAATCCCAACAATCTTCCCCTATTTAATGATGACAAAACAAACAAATTCTTGCACGAACTTCCCCTGAAGTTGAGATCATGGATCTCCCTGAATGAAACAATCTTCCTTTGTAAACTGCTTCCCCTTAACTTAAGATCTTCCCCTTAAGTTATCAATCTCCATTCCATGCCACCACAGGATCTATAAGTTGCTAATCATATAATCATCTTCCCCTTTTTGTCTTCATCCAATAGGGAACATATAAGCAACTTTGATCTTTACAACTTCAAATCATATATCAAAACTTTTAATCCAAGCTTTCCACTGACTCAAATTACCCCCCATGAAGTTCAACACAAATAATGAACTCAAGCAGTAGAAATTTTAAACTAGCAGTATTAATAATGACTAGCAGTAGTAATGACCTTCCCCTGAAACTGTGCATGAACATCTTCAATTCTGTAGGCTTTTTGTAGTGATTACTGATGAAGAAAACTGAGTATAACGAATTTGATGAAGAAGTAGAATTTACCAAACTTGTGTCTTATGTCTTGTTTATCCACGTGACTCCAAACTTATACTGAACCAAGAAGTGTAAGTAGACCGCAACCTCTTGAAAGGAACCTAACTAGATAGACACTGAGCACTACAACGTAAGCTCCTTTAAGTGAAGCTAATGTGCGCATTGAGCATCATAAAGAAAAATCACACAATGCTAGATTCGTCAACCTCTTCGTCAATTCGATATAAGCACGAACAAAGTTCCTCCTGCTAAAAGGTATGATAAAAACCTCAACGTGAAACTCACTACATATCAAATAAGTGATAATCAATCGTCTTTGTAATCGCATCTTCAATAAATCCAAAAATAGAAAATTCTATCTTCTCTTCATGAACACGACATCACAACAAACCTTGTGATCCTAGATCAAGAGCAACCCGCTCTGATACCACATGTTGAGAATCTTTTAAGCTCATCTAGGATCAGTTTTATAGATAATATTGACTCACGCAGCGGAAAAATAAGAAAAGTAATATTAATCAAACAAGGGTTATATTATTGAACATTCCACCTTTACCCCAAACACTTATAATTTTTGTGGATTACTAACTAATAAACTGAACTAATTTGTAGACGTGTAACCCACTCAAACAACACGTTTACCTATCTATGATGTGAACAAACACACCCCTTTGATCGCCGCCAAGACCGATATATCGCTTAAAGGGGGTCGACCGCCGAGCGATATTTACAACACTGGGTTTTAAACACTCGCTATCCTTGAAAGCCCAACAGTTTACGATTCAGGACTAGCAATATGTAGACAAGTTGCATAACAAAAAACAAGTCAAGAATGAGCAACAAGAAGAAATATGTCCTTACTAACATAATGATATGATGGAGATGTCTAGCAGTCACATAAATGACTAACCACTCAACTTTCCCACTCATGTTTCCAATACTTGGTTTAAAGGTTTCACTAAGTTCTGCATATGAAACCCCAACAGTGGCGTTTTTGCTTAACATATGTTTTTTTTCTTGTGAGGCTGCCACTACCATAAAACGACACAATTACTGTCAATGAACCACAGCAAATCTGTTTTCATTGAACTAATTAGGGATATGTTTTAGGGCTGCAACGCGTAAAGTATGTATATGTATAATACGCGTCTGGGAACGGAACCGATTATGGGTCGGGGAACGGGACAGATGGGGCATTGGGGAGCGGAACACGGGAGTATGATGGGTCGGGGAACGGGACAGATGGGGCGTTGGGGAGCGGAACACGGGAGTATGATGGGTTGGGGAACGGGACAGATGGGGTGTTGGGGAGTGGAACACGGAAGTACATCACACCTAGCTCTAAACGAGTGGCGGTAATTTATTTTCATCTCCTTTTAAATTACATGATGAATCAAGTACTTAATCTATAAATTTTCATTGACACATTTTCATATGAATCGTAGGATGCCGTTGAGACCGCCATGGAATAGAAACATGGACCAGACGCTAGTTGGTTTGGGTACATGGGGGGATCCAAGGCTCATGGTGACATCAAGAACATCAAGCTCTTCTAGTTCATGGTATGCTCATCACACGGGATCATCACCTAGTGAACAGGTTTGCTATATCTCTATCTTTTGTTTTTTGTGTGGCTGGTATGGAATATAATAAAGCTTTAAAACATGTGAGAATCTATTAATTGAGATGGATCACAAATCAAGTTTACGGAAGTAGTCTAGGTCGAATCTATTAACTACTGCTCATGTGAAGCTTCCTGATGTAGTTTTATATTACCTAAAAAAGTTTTCTGCTTAAGTTTCGAGTTTATTATTGAAGTTAGTAACATTATTTGATCAAGTGCAGTTCTGTTGGTATTCAAGTCCTTGTTTTTTACACTAAAAAGTCAAAGTGCTGGTTGTTTTTGGGTCTGGATTGTGGAATTAAACTGTAGTTTGCATGAATTATTGTTTTTGGGATCAAAACAAGCACTTCACCAGAGAAATATTTGTCCAGATCTTAATGCATCAATTGATAATCTACTTGTTGCAGAGTTCGGCTTTACATGTTTCATTCATCGACAAATCTACGTTTGTTACTTCTTTCTGTCATGAATTTTTTTGAAACGTTGGTATATACACAGCTCATGTGATGTGATTTTGTAAAGTTTTACTTGTTTTTCCGTTTTCCCTTGCATGCAACTTCTGTTTTAGGTTACTTTACATTCAGCTTGTATTATACGATAGTTTGTTTCGCTTGAAGTTAAACCACAAAATGGGTAGTTCTGGTACTTCAGGACATTTGATAAACGGGTCAAAATACGTCTGGCTGGGTTGACATATTGATACTCTAATATACTATTAGAATAATGACATGTAAGCATTTGAATACATTCATATTGACTTTTAACATATTTACCAGTTGGAAATAAAATATCATTTAGATTAACCAGTTTTGATGTAAATGGGTCGCTACATCACACAACATTAGTACAATAGATACTTTGATTGTTGGATTACAAGAATTATATCTGGTCATTAAGAGTTACTGTGAAAACTTTCGGACCTTTAAGAATCAGGTAGCAACAGTGACCGACCCATTATTATGGGAATGATGAAGATCTTGGTGGTTGGTTGGGAAGGTTGTATTGGCGGTAGTGGGTCGTGTGTCTAATGAAGTTATAAGAAGAACTTGAGGGATTAAAAAGGACTTTAGATGTCTATAAAATTCCTTTGTTTTTTCTAATATATAAGCAATTAAGCATGTCCTGTACCTTTTAGCACCACCATATCTGCATTATCACCTAAATGCCTGCATTTTTGTCAAATATAAAACAATTAGTCATTTTTATCAAATATAGAACAATTAGTCATTTTTACCCTCTTTGACTTTAAAAGTCAAAATATGTACTACTGAATATAAGTACTTGGGGTCTGAAGTGACCCATTTGTCCCATCTGTGATTGTGACTTGCTTTCTTTATTTGACTTGTTTCTTGTCAACCGCATTGACCCATTTGACCCGTCTCCTATTGAGACTCGCTTTCTTTATTTGACATGTTTCCTGTCAATGTGATATGATCTTTATTGTTTAGTAATTACTCGTACATGACATGACATGATTGGTTCATTGCTATAAAAAAATAGGATGGACTGTTGCTCTATATAGCATACTTTTTAATGGGAGTTCATACAATGCAGGTACAAGTTTCGGTACTTGTTATCTGAATCTATCTCATTATAGTAAAGCTGATATCTTGCATTACTTTTTCATATGAATTAACACACAATATTGTACGCAATACTCATCCAAATTGTGGAAATCCTAATTTCATTTTACTGTTAATGCACACAACTAAACGGTGAAACACTGATGGTCCCTCACCAATACTTCTTCCCTCAGGGTACACCATCATATTTAGGCCTTACTAATATAAAATTGGCCCCCAAAAAAAAATGGGGTTATGTACTAAAACATTAGAGGCAATTTATAATTACTATAGTATCACTAAAAGTTATTAGGGCCCTAATTTGTATAAATTTAGACTTGCAAAGTGAAACTGTCAATATTTGTCGGCTGCAGAGATAACACATGAAAGAGAAACATAATATAGAATAAAAACACCCCTTTTTGTACTCTTCTGATGACACTCGCCATTGGAATGGTCTCGATATCCAATCCGTCTATCAATTAATCCTTCTTCACCTTGACAAGAGCCCAGAGTCCTCAGTTATCAACAACATCGCTCCTACATCACATAACACCATTAGAATCCAACCTACTAGAAAAAAGAAATAACTTCGATACAACAATAATCCTTGAAAAGTTTTTAGGCAAGGTAAACTAATACTAATCTAATTATTGCATTTTATTACAAGTCAGTCCATGTTGCTTTAGCTGTCTCATAGCTAATGACTGACTCTATTATGTCATCTCGTAGACATGGCATAATGATGCTTTTAAGGCGTTGTTCTTGAACGACCACCCTTCTCTCATCTAGGGTCCATTGAATCTTACGCTGTATAGCACCTTTAGTAGTTTTTGGCTAAAATAGACCATTCTTAATACATTTTATGTAGTAGGGTTTCATTCCTGCTAAGTAGCAAAGCATATGCTTTTTCCACTTATTAAATTTTCCCGGCTCTAGTTTGGAAGCTATAGCAGCATAGCTACCTCCCTTTTTGTCAACTAGTTGGGGTATAGTACTTTCAGCAGCCATTTTAGGATCTAGGTTTTAAAAACACTAGCAGATTTAAGTGTTAAAAGTTTTATAAACCTTCTGATCTGATACCACTTGTTGTTCCCTCTTAGTTAGTGAACAATAACTATAAAGTTATCATTTACTAACTCATGGATTGTAAGTAAAGTAATGTATTTGTTCTTTGAAAAGGTTTGTGTAAGTAAATATAAACAATAAGTAAAAGACACAAAAATAACTTTTCAACGTTTAACTCTTTTTATTAAGAATTATACCCCATTGTATGCGGAACTACAATGGGGACTGAATGACAATGTGTGTGTGTGATCTCCTCACTAACAACTTTGCATAAACCTAAAGTGTTATGCAAAGCTGACTACTATGCTCACCAACTGAGCTTACTCGGGGACTTAGTAGATTTGGAGGAGTAAGTGTTTGTTGAAGATACAACTTTGAATGCATAAAGTTAACCAACTCTTTTACAAAACGTTTTCTATTTATACTACTCAAGTAAGGCCATACCTACATGGGTGATAAGTGCCCTAATGTTGACAGGCTAGTACATATTGTACACCTTTATCTCTATTACATTTCTATTCTAGGTATGGGACAAACACACTTTCTAAGGTTAGTACTGACACTGACCTTGTCTTCATACCCTATTCATGATAGTTTGACTTCAGGCAGATAAGAGCTTGGGCTTATCTGTTTCAAACTATCCCGCCTATTCTTTAGTCTTTCGTCTTCAGGGTCTTCTAGTTGTTAGAGATCGTATGGAGTTCAGTGAGTCTATTGCCACAACTCATTGAACCCATCACCTTCTTCTTTGGATCATGCTTTATTCACTAGGAACCGCCTCACTGAATGCTAGAGTCTTTCTTGTAGACTCAGGTTGAGCATCCTGAAGGTAACTCACTGAGTGACTGTTCGCTCAGTGACCTTGAATTGTTAAAGGTTATCTAACACTTAGGATATTTTGTATTCAAATCCAAGTGAAAGATAATTAGGCACTGAATGGGCCTAACAATAAAGGTGAAGTTTACAACCAACCTGCAAAGTAATATCTTATGTCTTTGTTATCAATTCAATATTGCATTTAATTCTTATCTATTAGGGGTATGTTTGTCAAAATTAATTGTTGTTGGAACTGGTGATAGAGTTGTAAATGGAGATGAAGATGGGAATTATGAAAAGAGATTATTATTATAAGCTACATGAAGTAGCATTTGATTTTAAGAGATTATGAAAGATTTTTTTTATAATCTCGTATAAGTTCATTTGCCAAACAAAACATATATTTTAAATAGCTTTTTTTTAAATAATTGCAATCTCCCCATAATATTTGATGCCAAACATACCTTAGGTGTTTGTTTTTATCCAGCTTTCATGTTGATAATTTATTCTCTTAGTATTGATGAAGATAATTACCACAATCTATTTAATTTCTTAATACTAGTGTTCATTTCCAAAAAAAATTAGATTTAACTTTCTTTGTTATAGGAACTATAGGAATTAGTAATGTGTAGCTTAAGAGGTGTTTGGTTAAGCTTATGAGTTGGGCTTATGATTATGTTATATAAACGGCTTTTGGCTTATATATCGTAAGCTTATAAACCCATGTTAAGTGTTTGGATTAGCTTATATTTAATAACTTTAGTTTATATTTAATAAGCTAAAGATTAGCTTATTCGGCCAATGTGTCGAAAACCATGGTTACCAAAAAAAAATTAGTTTATATTTAATACGTTGATAACTTTAAATGTTTGGTTTTGTTTAGAGTGGTAAATGATTATAAAAGACATGAGTTGAAAAATATTAATGTTACGAGGCTTGTCGACACCTGTGCATTGCACCGGGCTTAGTCTGTGGCAAAATTTGATTCTTACACTCTTGTCACAATTCTTATAGTTTCAATTTTTATCAATTGTACTAAAGGTATGCAAGAGTTGTAAGCTACTTTGTTCATTTGAGCACTATATCAAACACCTGATGCACATAATTTTTATAGAACATTTTAACTTTAAACAAAGTAATTTGTTGAGGGCAAAATTGAAAAGAGTACTAATTAGTAAACTAACTCAAGTACTAAACAATATATTTATGACTATAAGATGCTAGTTTTACTATAAGATGCTAGTTTTACGTTTTTGTGTGTGACGTTTTACTATGTCATCAGTAGTCAAAATTGGGTTTGGGATTTTGGCTTTAAAATGCTTTACAAAAGAAACAGTTTGACACTAAATTTACTCATTAATCTTTCGGTTTAAGTTACATTTTTCTGGACTTGGTTGGCTTTAGGATATCACTAAAAGGATCAGTATATAGATCTAGATGCAAGTTGTATTTTCAATTTCTTTGTTTAAGTTGTCTCATTCTTGTTTGAATAAAATCATTGTTGTTCAATAATTCAAGTACATCTATGTATATAATCATTTTTGTCTCAAATCTTGACCCTCACAAACTACTCACATATACATCTAAAAACTTATGTTGACAATTTATATATTGCTCACAATTTTACATAAGAAATCTTATGTTCTCAACACTTTAGCCAACCATCTACAGAACTCTATTTACACAAATTCAAGTAGTATTACTTTTGATATTTACATATATATTTCGTAGAATAGCAGATTCCGACAATAACATTTTTTTGGCCTGGTCAGCGCAGCATATCTGCAAAACAAAACAAAAAAACTGATTCGTATAAAAAATTATAAAAACTCAGATTAATAAAAAATAAATAAAAACATATTTTTAAAAATAAAACTATAGAATTGTTTCTGTAAAAAAATACAAATACATAAAAAGATACTTACAAAAGTCAAATTTATAATAAAATTCAGGCGCTTCTTTCCGACGAGTGGTGGCGTCAGGGCGAGACTTTCCGGCAAGGCTGTCGCGCCAGTCGGCAAGCTTTTTCGGTTATTTTGCCGCCTCAGCGATTTTCCGGCGATGCTGTGGCTTTTCCGGCGAAGTTGTGACTTTTCCGGCTGGTAAAAAAATGCAAAAAACATTAGATCTACATTTATAAATTATAGATCAACATTTATAAACTATAGATCTATAAAAAACAATAGATCTAGATATAAAAACTATGAATTTATCAAAAAAATACCCTCCAAACATTATTAATGGTCAAGATCTATAAAAATAACTAAAAAATACCTTTAGCTTGAAAGACTATTTTTTAAGTCCGGTAGTGACGGTAGAGGTGAGTTATGACGGTGGTGATAACGTCGGCGGTGGAGGTGACGTACGGGGTGGGGCCGGTGGTAAGACGTGGTCGTGGTAGGGCGTGGACGGTGGTGGGACGTCAGCGGGTGGTTAGGCGTGTTAAAAATAAAGCCTTTTATATTTATAAACTTGAGGATGGTTTAGTTAAGAATATGAAAAGCAAATGCTTTGAGTCTAAATTTATGGGTCTTTATTTGAGATCTTTTGGAATTCCTGTAACATATTGATTATGTAACTGTAACATTTATTTATATCATTAACACATATCATTAACACTACACATTGAATATTCAAAAACTGGATCTTTTATAATATAAGGATATTAAGTAAAAATGAGGGTAAATTTGTAATTTATAAGGCAACATGTTATATAAGCTCAACCCCACTTAAAAAGTCCACACTTTTATGAGTTATCAAAACCCTCTTATATAAGCTCATAAACATATTTATATAAGCTTTGCCAAACACTTAGTTTGAGCTTATTTGACACATATAAGCTAATAGGCCCATAAGCCCATCATATAAACTTATGGTGTGTTTGTTTCATTAAGATGTTTTAGGTATGAATCTGACTACCACATCTTACTAGTAAGAGATGGTTATAATGTCTGAATCTGAATGAAAAAATGTTGTTTGTTTTTTACAATTGTCTGAATGGTTTTCGTTGTCTTCTTCTAAATATACATTAAACCATGTCAATATAATGAATAAGTAGCTTGATATATTTGAAGATGAATATTTGGAAAAAAAATTGATATTTAAATTCATAAACACACGGTTTCGATTCACCCTTTCAACAAAATGTTACGAGTTATTATTTTCAAGTTCTTTGATTAGCGAAAACTATACGGTAGCTTAATCTTTCAAACCAGAACACTCAGCCAATATAATCATAATTTTTTCAATTAGGGGTGGAGCATAAAAACCAAAATACGATAAACAAAACGAAATCAAACGAACGAAGCAATCCGAACGAATTAAGAACCGAATCGAATTTTCCCAAACCGAACCGAACATAACTACAAAATTTTGGTTTTGGGTTGGATTATCTATGGGTTTGCAATCAGAACAGAAAACCGAACGAAAAAAAGATTTATATAATAATATATTTATATATATATATTATATATACTATATTATATATAGTATATATATTAGGGTAATGAAATAATGAAAAGGGTATTTATAGTTTTCGGGAAAAGTTTGTATTTTCCGGCCATTTTATGTGTGTGGGTCCCACTTATCCAACGTTTCACGTGATATTGAGTGAGGGGTGTATTTGTCATTTTACTTCTTTCTTAAAAATGAAGATTTGTGTTGATTTTATGTGTTTAGAGTTCTGCTTATTTGAGTCCAAGTTACCTTTTTTGAATTATAGTTTCCATTTTTGAGGATAAATTATGATTTGATTCATACTTAAAAGGGTTTCTGACTTTTGAAATAGTTTCTTGAGAAAAGATGAATATGGTGACGGAAGAAGCATGCAGAGAGGTTCGAAAGGATTTGCGTGAAGATGACTCGAGTGGTGGAGTTGAAAGGAACACACATTGACACTTACACATAACTAGTCTTTTTTTAGCGTGGATGGTTCACTTTGTCAACAAGTAGTCAGGCTCTGAGGGGGTGATGTGGTGGTGTTCCCGTGTGTGGAAGGTGTTACATCGGTGACATGTCGGCTTTCGAGCAACTCATGTCGTACATTCTTGGTACAATATTTCATCGTGTGTTTCAGGCACGACATAACTAGATATGTGAGAAAATTATGTGTTTTTCCATACTTGGTTACGTAAGTATACTGACAGTTAGTGACGTATTGGCTGTTCTTAGTCAAAATCATATCAATACGATGAATTACTCGGTAACGTATTTTCTGACTACTTCGACAAGTGTTTATTAGGTAAATAATACAATAAATATTCGGTTCCATTAATCTTATATAGTTATACTAGCTAAAAGACCCGTGAAATTCACGGGTATTTTAAAGTTACGTCCAAAAAAGTAGTAAATGATATTGCGTATTATGAAGTTAGAAGTTAGAAAGAACCGCATATGGATAATCAAATGTTAATTCGGTCCTCGGTTCGGTTGGGTCTTACAAAAACTTGACGATTATGCTTTGTTGGACCGAACCGAAGACCAAACCGGACCGGACCGAAGACCGAACCGGACCGGACTGACCTGGACCGGACCAGACCATTTCAGTTCGGGCCTCGGTTCGGCGTTTTGGACTGATTGTCCGATCCGGTCTTGGTCGGTTCAGTCCGGTTTTCGGACCGTGATCACCCTTAGTATACAATTAGTAATAATCAAACATATGTAATATGAAACACAATAATAAAAAAATCAAAAAAAAAATAACCATCTTTAATACTTTATTTCTACTAATGTGAGATACCTGTACATGTGGACTTCATCATAAATTGTATAACACTTCTTTGTAGACCATGTTGGTGGTGGTATTAGTGATATTTCCATATTCGTCACGACTAAACATCTTCAAAAAAAATTGCTCCTAACGCGAGAGACAACTACATATTTTTTTTGAACAACAGCTTTATTAAACGACTAGCAAGGAGCTAGAATTAGACAATTACAAGATACGGGTTTTTGAGCCAATCGATCCATTTGAACGAGGCTTTACATCTAAACTTACACCAATAATAAGAATTAGAAACAATGTTATCAAAAATCCTCGCCTGTGAAGGAGTATCCTTCTCGAAAAGAATCTTGTTACGGAACATCCAAACCGACCACCATAAACAATAGAAGATGCCTTCGAACACCGCTTTGAGATTTGCCTGAAGCCTAAGAGATACCAACCAAGTGTACCATTCCTCATAAGAAGAAACATCAACGTAATCCACATTCCACCAAGACGATATTTTCCGAGCCAACTGTCTAACCAAATTACATTGGAAAAAAATATGACAAGAAGATTCCGCCCCACTGTTACAAATAGGGCAAACTATCGAGTCAATTTCAATACCGCGACGAGATATATTCATTCTAGTGGGCAGGCCATCCATTTTTATTTTCCAAGCCATGATGTTCACCTTAAGAGGCACAGATTTAACCCATCTCGTAGCCGAGTGAATAACAGGAAAACAATTAGCATCAATCACTTGCCGAATAGACTTCACCGAAAACTCCCCTGAATTTTCAAGCGACCAAACGTACCTGTCAACAGCAGATGAGAGGGTAATCGTGCTAACCAACCTGGAGAGATTGTCGAGTTGAAATTCTTCCACACCACTTCTCGGATTCCGACGAAAGGAGTTAACTAAACTGTAATCAATCAGTTTCGTGTGAATAGTTACATTCTGATGCCTCTCCAACGCGTACAGACGAGGGAATACATCTTTCAGAACGCCTTCATTATGCCATTTGTCTTTCCAAAAACTAGTATTGTCTCCATTTCCTATCTTGATCCGAATATAATCAAATATGTTGACACCTTGATTCTGTAACTTCTTCACTTCCTGCACAATAGAGGTCCACGTAGATCGAAAACCCCTTCTCACATCAGTGATCAAACCCCCCTCAGGACCATGAATGGCCTTAATCACTCTAGACCATAACAAAGATTTATGTGCAAAAAATCGCCAAACCCATTTGCACATTAAGCCTCTATTAAGCGCATAAAGACTGGAAACCCCCAAACCCCCTCTTTCTTTAGCTGTGAGAACCTTGTTCCAATTCACCCATGATGCTTTTTTACTTCTAGGATCGTGACCATGGAAAAAATGACTCCGAATGGATTCCAGCAAATGGAGAACACTCGAAGGGACTTTATATATAGACATATGGAAGATCGGCGTCGATCCTAACACCGATTTAAGAAGAGTAAATCGACCACCAATAGATAACGTTTTTAACTTCCAATTCGACAAACGGGACTTGATTTTAACAATGACCTCTTTCCAAGCGTGCACTCTAGACATATTTTCACCAACTTTCGTACCTAAATAAAGGAAAGGAGTATTGAGAACAAGGCACCCAAGTTTAGAAGCCGCACTCTTAATTCTGTCAGCGTCCACGTGAATACCCATAATCTTGCTTTTGCACAAATTTATCCGAAGACCAGAGACACGATAAAAGCATTCCATCACATGAACAAGGGTGTCAATATTAGAATCATTCCATTGCCCAAGAAATATTGCATCATCCGCATAGAATAGATGTGAAATATTTAGCGATGAGCTAAGCTTAATACCAGTAAACATGCCCACGTCCACCACACGTTGAAACGATATATGTAAGCTTTCCATTACAAGGATAAATAAAAAAGGGGATAGCGGATCACCTTGCTTTAGACCTTTGTAGAATTGGAATTCCTCCGTAGGACTCCCATTGACAAGAATTGAGCCTTTAGACGAATTAAGGCAGTTTTGAATCCATCCTCTCCATTTGATACCAAAACCAAATTTTACCAATATATCATCCAAGAAATCCCATCGAACCGAATCGTATGCTTTCTCAAAGTCGACTTTGAAAATAAGGGATTGTTTTTTCCTCCTACGACACCATTGCATAATCTCATTAAGGATAAATGGACCGTCAAGGATTTGTCTCTCCGATATGAAAGCCGATTGAACCTCATTTACAATATCCCCAAGAACACCAACAAGACGATTAGTCAAAATTTTGGCGATAATCTTATATATACTCCCAATCAAGCTAATAGGGCGAAAATCCTTAACCATGTTGGCATCGGGATTCTTTGGGATCAAAGCAATAAACGTCGAATTACATCCCTTCGGGATTTCACCACATGTGAAAAAAATACTTAATCGCCTCAAAAACATCGTTTTCAATAGTCGACCAAAAGTGTCGATAAAATCCAAATGTGAAACCATCTGGACCCGGTGATTTGTCTGTTCCGCAATCCCACACCGCCCTTTTGACCTCTTCTTTAGAAACCATACACTCAAGGTCTTTCTGCTGATCAGTCGAAAGTGAATTCGGAAAAGGCATATCAATATGAGCATTCTGATCCGGAGGCTTATCAAACCTGTTTCGAAAGTGCTGAAAGAATTCCTGTTTCACAGCCTTCGGATTATCAGTCCACGTTCCATTTATCATTATACCCCGAATATTCAATTGGCTACGTTTCTTGTTAAGCATGCCATGAAAAAACTTCGTATTCTCATCTCCTTCTACATACCATTTGATCTTAGCCTTTTGAGCTACTTCCGAAGCTTGGGCCTTATTCACTTGCTGTAATTTACCAAGAATCTCCAAACGGTTGTTAACAATCTCGTCCGATCCATTACCTTTATCAATCAATTCATCCAAGATCCGTAGTTCTTCCTTGAAATTAGTAACAGAACCTTTGGAATTGTTTCTGTAATCTGCATACCAAGCTCGGATTTTCACCTTGAGGAACTTCAACTTACCACACAAGTTACGCATAGCATTTGAATCATCCCCAGGAGCATCTTTCCAAGAATCTGTAACAAATTTATCAAAACCATCCACATCAAACCAAAAGTGAAAAAACCGAAACGGAGTCGGGCCATAATCAAAAGATGCTTCACGAAGTAAAATAGGGCGATGATCCGAGAGAAATCTATCCAGAGTAATAGCACTTATATTAGGACATGTGTTTAACAAATTTTCCGAAACGAGAAACCTATCCAACTTGCTCATTTTAGAAGCGGATTTGTGGCACCAAGTATATGCACTTCCACCAAGAGGAACCTCTTCAAGACCTGCGTTAATAATAAAATTATTAAAAATATCCGCACCATGAGCATTGAAATTCGATCCAAATCTGTCCGATTTGTATCTAACTTCGTTAAAATCTCCCATCATCACAACCTCACCGGCCCATTGGTTCGATACATGAGAAAGATAATCCCATAATAGCCGTTTATCTCTAACATCATGTGGCGCATATACCACAACAATAAGGATATCCATCCCCGATTTAATCCACACACCACGAACAATGACAAAATAATCCGACACAGTAACACTGTCCTTACGAAACGAATTTGGGTCCCAAATACAAAGAATCCCTCCAGAATTACCAATAGAGTCACTATGAACGTAATCAAAGTTTACATTACCCCAACAGAGTCTCACACTAAGTAAATCAATAGACTCCATCTTAGTTTCTTGTAACCCCACGAAACTCACTTTATTCTTATTACACAACTCCTTTACCCAATCTTTTTTAGCCTTTTGGGCGAGGCCTTGAACATTTAAAGACAGAAAATTCATCTATTAACCCCGTACCCTCCTTGTGATTCAATTATTTTGGTAATATCATTCGCACACCCATCCATATTATACCCCATTGTTATACCCACCTTCACAATTTCCTCCATGACACTTAAGATAGATCCACCAGTACGTGGTATTTCAGACATCTTGAATTTCCTTGAACCTGTAGAATTAGTTTTAGCACCATCACTATTCCTGTTATCTTCACGTTCAACCTGATGCACAGACTCATTATCACCATTTAACTGATTATCACTTATATTCTGGACCTGATCATCCTTTGACTTTGAACCATTCTTTTCCACACTAGGAGTAAAACCGGGAGGATATTTGAGGCTAGGATTCTCATCATTGACCTCCCGAATTACATCAGATTTAACTTTGTTTTTATTTAGAATTGAGTATAAACCAAAAGGATCCTCCGACTGCCTCTCTTTCATGCCATCAGAATTCTCAAAAATTGTTTCAGGCACCTCAGAAGCACCATTATCCTCTCCATCAATATGTAAACCAAGATCCGACTGTTCACTGCTGATGAATTCCTGTTCAGAATGATCATCATCCTCTTCGTCTTCGGAGAACTCGGGTATCCAGCCGGTAGCTTCTTTAGCTCGAATCCAATGCACTTTACCTTTGAAAACAATTTTAAAGTTTTCACATATGTTGGAACATATCTTCGTGTGAATGCATATCCTCTTTGAATGAAAACTCATCTCGTCATGGTCATCAACATCCAATAGTTCACCCCACTTTGTAGCTATCTTTTTAAACGTTTTTCCTGACCAAAACTTAAAAGGGATTCCTTCAACATCCACCCAAGCAATTCTACCATCAGGAGTGAAGTCATGAGACGCTTGACGTAACACCGAAAACCAACGCCTACATTGTCCCGAAATATTTCTTTGGCCTTAGTGTTATCGAATTCAAGTAAAACCTATAATTCTCCCATATAACGAACAAATATGTTATCAAAACCTTCGTTACACAGAACCTTCTTAAGGTTTGATAGTGACCCAACATCTTTTACTCTACCAATCAAGGAATTAGATAAATCCTTGGAATTCAGACAATCTTCTTCCAGAACAATGACAGGAGAAGAATCCGTCTCCTTTACCATATTAGTTCCTTTCAATACATTAACAAAAGAGTTTCTAGAATCAAAAGTACCTGCCTCTTTGCTAGGATCATAAAAAGTATTCTTACGACCCTCGTGTTTCTTCTGATTAGCAGTCTTGTATTTGTTCCCATTCTTCTGATCCCGATTGAACCTTGCAATATTGGCATGGAGTTTGCAACGATTCAACCAAATCGTACATAAATTATTAACCAATCTCTCCACATTGAACACATTTATGAAGCGAACAAACCCAAATCGCTTGCCGTCTTTCAATCTCTTCATAGGAATAAAAGAGTCCACAACGTGTCCATATTGTTTACAAGAATGAAACAGGTCCTTGGCTGAGACAGAATCCGGAAAATTTGAAACAAAAATCGATGTTGATATCTTAGCAACATCGTCCTCCTTCGATCTAAAGCTCCCCATAATTTTTTTTTTAGATTGAAGGGAGGTCTGTAACCAACGATTACAATTGACAATCAATGGAGGTAAAATATGGGGGATAAATGGTGGCAATGAATGATTGGAAACGGAAATGGATCGATTTGGGGAGATAACTCAGATCTAAATAACTAAACCCTAGATGAGAATCCCTCCTAACACGCTCGATATGAGAGTAATCAATCAATGATTAATCTCAATTTTAGGGGTTATAACGGTATTCACAGAGTGTTAAAAGAATCACGTACATTCTTTTTCTTTTGGTGTTACTGTTTTTACCTAGTTACTATGTTT
>BQNB010049270.1:0-37854 GCA_026074375.1 Tanacetum coccineum
TCATAGTTTCAACAAGGTCCTATATAAAAGATTAGAAGACAAGTGCAAATTCTATCTCGCTACAATAGTACAGGAAAACAATTAAACACACAACTGTATAGGGATCAATACGCCGTATTCCAAACCCTAGGATACGCCGTATTGTTCTTGTAGAAATAATTAAATTACTAGAAATTAAATGTTTAGTTTTAAAAACTGATAACGTCCAGACATCTCTATACGCCGTATCCAGAGGGGTTCTATACGCCGTATAGAGTGTCTGGGAAGACAGACTCGTGCAATAAATAATTAAAATGCATAAAACAATTAAAATAATCGGGTTGTCTCCGGGAAGCACTTTTGTTTCAGCTGGTCTTTAAGTTTGACCTTTTTTCTTTTCTTCTACTTGGTGCGATGTACGGTCCATCCTTTATCCTTTTTGTGAAAGATGTCATGGTAAATACTTGATACTCCATTAACAGTTCGTTCCCAATAGTCACATTCACGTGTGCATATTGTAGAACAATCAAATAACATACATAGAAAGAAGAAGAGAGGTAAATCTAGAGAGAGAGTGGTTGGATGAACATTTTAGAGAGAGAAAGAAACATAAGAGAGAACTTTGTATTATGTATGAAATAATGAACAACCAACATCCTCTCCAAGGCATGGAGAGGGTATTTATACCACCTAGTGGCCGGCCATGGATTGCTTATAGGCTTTCCATGGGCCTTTTGGCCCACTTAGTTTACTAAACATTACATTTTCTAACTACGGGCTTTGACTAACTATTATTGGAAGTGACTGATACTTTTCGTGTTTCTAACAATCTCCCCCTAAGGGAGGTCACTCCAATTTACAAAAATTTAAACTTAGCATACTATGCTTCGACTTTAGTCTTGAGCTCGTAGTATTTAACTTCAATCATTAACTTGTGATTTTGATGTAGTGATCATTGACTTTAGGCTTGAGCTTGTTCCTTTATCTTGTCTTGAATGTGAAATTGTGATCTTGAACACCTTAAGATCATCAACCAAGCATAATCTCATTTCACCATCTTGTAAACTTTGCCATCTTGTGAACTTGCGACATTTGGACCGACATGCTCATACCTTTCTTGATACGTTATCTTGAAAAGCTTTAATAATGCATCTTTCTTGAGGTTCTTTAACTATAACACTTCGTCACTTCGAGAAAGACGTTCGGTATCAGAGTAGCGGAAGTCTTGAAACATGTACTTGAGCTTTCATGATGTCTTTATGAAGACCGTACGGTTATCAAGAGTAGCAGAAGTCCTTAAAACATGTACTTGAGCTTTTCATGAATGTCCTTATGTTTGTCCGGATCGGGTTATGAGCATAGTGCTACGAATCTTGTAGTCGCTGAACAGGTACCTCACCCCATCTTTAAGTATCCTGCATTAAAATAGTTAGCAATAAAGCGGGGGGACGAATATGGCTTTGTCATTCGCCCGTGTTTGGTTGGAGTAACCTTCGAATCCGTGAGGATCGACTTGTGATCAGGTAGATTCAATTTAAGAAGAATCTCCTTGACAGGATTTCCAGCTAAAGTATAGAATCATTCTAACACATTTGTATTAGATTCATCAAACTCAACATGTTCTCATTACCGGAACGTCTCAAAGCAGACAACACGATAAGAGTGAACCAGTGAGTTACTGTCTCACCGATTGAAATAGAAAAATCGATTTGAAAATCAATCGACGTGTCACTTGCTAAAGTGGTTTTGTGACACATCGAGAGTGTTAATCATTTCAAAAATTCATCATTAATCGTCAATTCATAACCTGGAACAAGTTTGATTCTTATAGAATCGCACCATCGTTTCTTTCCAGTTGTCACAAGTTTGATTCATATAGAATCGCACAAGTCACCTACCATGAGCTTGTTTGATGTTGGCTCAAGCAGGATTTCCATCTTCACTGTGAATACTTAAGTATCACTCGGATGTTCTGGCAAAATCACAAGGATAATGCGTAGGACTCTTAATATATATCTTGTTATTCACATTGTGTGACTTAGCAAGCATAATTTTGACAAGTGTCCTAATGAGATTTATGGATGATCTCTTTTGGCTCTAGACTCAATAGTGCACTTTGGTTTTAGTGATCGGAGGCTAGAGCAGACTGCCACCTTTTCAATATCAACTAACTCGGAGTGAGAAAGTCGATAGAAATGCGTGTAATCTCCATAAGAAATGAAACAAGAGTCTGTTGAGAGACCTTGAGTGTCTAGGGAGGGTTGTGCTTAGCGTCACTGGGTGCATGACTGTATTCAATGTCAGACAACAACTTACTATTTCTGACAGTTTATGTATTGACCCGGTTTGTGCCTAAGTGTATGGAGGGCTTCTTTCTTTTCACCCTTTATCCTTACATTTCTTTTTCATTCTTTAACCCCTTCAATACCTTGTTGGGTTTGTTCCAGTGTTAGCTCCATCTCAGTCGCCATTATTCCCGATTCTCACTTTTCCCCCTTTTGTATCATACCTAAGGACTTCTACACTAACTAGTGGATATCCTTGGGTAGATCCATCTGATTCTGGCTGGATCATGAGATTTGAATACCTATGCCTAACTGCCTTATAACTCCATAAATTTAAGTACATGGTCGATCTTTTGGGCATTTCATCACAATCCTTCTAAAATCATTGAAAAAGTTCAATCAAAGTGTTTGAAATAAATATCATAAGATTTACACTTTGAGAATTTTTCATCATCACTAAAAGCTCCCCCTTAACATGTGCATCGTAATCGTAGTACATGATAAGTGTGGAGTGCACTCAGTCCATTTTATATGATCACGTTTCAGTATGAATTAGGAGAGGAGAACCAGTGTGGTGACTTAGAAAATGCATTAATCACAATTTCTCTCTTATCTAAAATGTTAATCCCTTGATATTTTGGATATCAATTGATTAAACGTTCAGAGACAAAATGTTACATAATATCAATTAGGAACATTTTAATGCTCCCCTTAATTTTTTAAGGGCATATAAGACAGTGCTGAGTACAATAATTTGAATTTTTTAAAATTTACTAAGAAATTCTTGAAAATGTTGTACTCGAGCACATCTTATTATCACCATTAAGTCTACACTACAAAATATAATATTCATAATTTTTTAATATATTTATGAGGTTTGACCTATTAGCTGAGGACATCATATGATAAATCATATGGTCCTTTGCAGCAGCCGAAAGTCTCCCTCGTACGGTCTTCGACCAACAAATTTTTCTAGACTCTGCATGATCCTCCTGTCCTTGAGCATTTTATCAATCGCCTAAATCATAAATCCTGCTCTGTCCTTGTCTACCTTTTTCCAGAACGTCTGTGGCATATACTTCATCCGGATTCTCTTCAAAATATCATCAAGAGTAGTCCGAACATCGTTGAGTGTACCGTCACTAAATTTGCGGAGTTCATCGATACACATCAATTTGTTATTCTTGTCTTTATTCTGATATTTAAAGCCTCTAGGATTTAGGTTAGGATTTAGGTATGCTGAGTATGTTGGTAATCTTCTGAGATCTGATCTATACTTGTCCGGCGTTGTGAGGTTGAGCTTCTTTTGGTAACTTTCGACACCTAACTGAAGATCATCCCCACCCTTTGATGGACAATGCTACTGTGTAAACATTCACAATGAAACATTCAGAGTTAGGCGTTCTTCAATAGTAAGGTTTGTCAGCTTGCCTTGAACTAGAAGTAGCAACATGTCTTTGACGTCTTATAAACGAAGCCTCTTGTATCTTTGAATGTATACAGCTTTTCATTATTTCTACGAACTGTGATCCAAACCAAATGCTTGTAATTATGCCATTCGACAATCTGAAGCTTTATAATGGCAATGATTCTGTGCCTGGAGTAGACATCACGAGCAGATTCCCTGTTGACAGCAAATCCATAGAAGTTGTTTAACGCCTTTCGACCCCATGAAGAGATTCCCCATAGTGCATGTTTGTTGTAGATAACCGGCACAAGACTCCACATGGTGTTCGAAAACCAAGTCTTCAATCCATTTGACGTGGCCATAATCTGCAGCTTTGGTCTTCATTATTGAAGTTGCATAAGTTCGTCTTGAGCTTCCACCCCTTAGATATGCAAGGTTGTTATTGATGAAGTGATCAAAAGGTATGACACAACGACCTTGTGAATTGGGTATCAAAGGTAAGGGCTTGCGTAGATCATGTGGATATTGCTGGCCTTCAGGGTTATTCCAGTCAAGCTTATCAGTAGTTGCTTTGCAGACTTCTTCAAGAAAATATTCAAGTTCCACCAGACTCTTGCACGATCCTTTAATCAGCTCAAATGTAGGACCGACTAATAATTCTGGAGTCAGAATGTCAATTTTGAGCCGATTCATTATGAATGCTGAGAAGTCTAGAGGAGTATCCATCTGCTCATTAAACGAGTCACGAGTATCTTCTTTCTGAGCCAGATTGCTGATTTAAGATTGAATTGGTCCATGAGCAGCAGGCAAAGTCTTATTCTAATCACGATCGGGAGTTGTAGGTTTTGTTGGTTTCTGAAACCAATCATGATGTTGAGTGGTCTCATCAACAGGTTGATCTTCAGTAAATCCTGTATCAAACTCCTGATGTGCAGTTTCTTCCAAGTCTTCGTCAGCGTGTATTGGTTCCTATACTTGAGCAGACTTGCCAGTAGACGTATTATGAGATTTGGACCCTTTTTTAGACTTGCCAGATGACTTGGAAGTCTTCTCCTTTGGTGAACTTGTTGATTCAGGTTCTTTTCCAGATCTTCTTCTCTTGGACCCCCGGTTTGATCCAGCCAAGGGTACTTCGTCTTCATCCTGATCATCTCGACGTCTTTTAATCGTGACGGTATCTCCAAATGTGTCAAGTATGAGTTTGTCACTTTCATAAGCGTCAACCAATGCTTTATAGAGAGTCTTCTGTTGATCGGATCGGTGGATTGATTGTTACTCTCCATTTTATCTATGAGAATTTTCTTCAGTTCCAGTTCAGAAAGGTTAGTTGCTACAATATGAGATGTCTTAGCTTCATTGGATAAACAACTCAGTATTTCAGCTTCAAGTTGTTCATTTACAGTCTTCTCAATTCGCGACAGAATCTTAGTGACTTGCTCCTTAACTTGGGCTTTGACTTGCTCTTTGATGATTTTCTTGATGTTCTTGATATGTGTGAAAACACATATCTATTTTATATCAAAAATGACCCATAAAAGAAAAAATTATGCTTAAAATGCTTGTATATTGCTTGTTTTGTCTTTGAGATTGTGTAGGTACGGATATTGCAAAAATCAAAAGAAAACGGTCAAAACCGGACAAACTCGGACACGGGAAAGGAAAGAGAATACAAGAGCCGGAAGAATGCTATCAAAGGTCAACAAAAGTCAACCCTTGGTCAAACAAAGTCAACACACAAAATGACAAAACCCAAATTTCCCAAAACAACCCTAATTATTAAACACATTTAAAAAATAACCCTAAAACCCTAACACCGTTATCTTTTTAATAATAAAAGATAACGGTCGTTATCCTCTTTATAAATCCCAAATCCAATCCCTGTTTACTTTGCTTGGCCCAAACCCTTTCTATAAGCCCAAAAGTCAAACGAATATGAGCCCGGGTAAAAAAGAAGTCAAACACACTCTTATAAAAGTAAAAACGCGGGAAAAACTGTTGTTACTGTTCATCGCCGTCTCCAATATTTACCTGCATCAAAACAAAGAGTAAATGCAAATTGGCTACTTGACTAGTTAATTCAAATGACAAGCAATGATATGGCAAAGCTATACGTCATCAAACGCTCTCATTGGTCAAGACACCTTAAGGGGAATGCCACGTAGAAGCAAAGAAAACACATAAGGATGGGATTTTTACACTAATTCCTTTGCAAAAGAAGCACAATGGCTCTGACATACGGATTGCCACGCTGGCAATCCGTATGCTCATCAAAACGATCCAAGGGCCAAGAATGAAGATCCAATGATTGGCATTAGGGTGTGGATTAAGGGGAGCGTCTAACTGAATTTGAGTCCTAGAAGCTTCTCTCAACTAGTATAAATACAAGGGCTCCTCACTCACAAGAGATATATCTAGGAGTAGTTTATAAATTTGCTTATTAAAAAATTAGCTTTTGTAATTTTCATTTAAAATGTTTTAGCTTAATGTTTTCTTAAATGTAATTTCCATTTCAGAATTGTACTCAACTTTTTCATTAATAGAATTCGTATTTGCTTTTCTGAAAATCACTTAAAACTTTGTTTAATAAGCTTTTAATGTTACATAAGCTCCTCACAAGCTCATCTTAAGCTCTTTGAGTCTCTAAGCTCAAATTAAGCTCATAATAAGCATTTAATCTACTTAAACTATAAAAATCAGTTAATTACCTTTGCCTATTGGATTTTGAGCTTTTGGATGATGAACTAGCCATGGATGAGTTCATAAGGACTTTACTAGCTTATCATTTGATAAGCTAGAGCTATAGAAATAGCTCCTTGAGCTTATTGCCTTTGTTTAGCTAAGGTTTCTGTAAGTTTTCTTTTAAATTCCAGTATCTTAGTTTAATAAGTTGCATTTGCTTATTTTCTGCTTAACTCTAGCTTATTTATGCTTAATTCTGTTTCATTATGCTTATTAATCTTGTTTGACTATGTGTTTTTCATAAGCAAAAATGAGTATTCTGATTTTTAAAGGGGTGTTTGGCATAGCAGTACTAACTGCAGGTTAGTACTGCTAGAGGCCTTTGGTTTTTAGTTGTTGGTTTTAATCTCCTATTTAAGTTTTTTTAAGCTAGTTTCGAACGTTAGATTAAGGTAAATCAAGTTTTCTAAGTTAGTTGTTCTTAGGTTTAAATCTGTCAATTTCTTCTTGCTTAATGAGTTTTGTTCAGATCTAGCTTTTGTATTTACTTAATTTACATTTAGTTTGGTTTTAAATAGAGTAGAAGTAATCTGCATAAGGTCTGCATTTATAGGTTTTAAGTTTTGGTCATTTTAATGTCAACTGCATCAGCAGTTTTTAAGGTCAAAAGTCCTTTTTCTAGCTCAAAATTCAGATAGTAATTCTATATCTTAGGATTTGAAATTCAGCATACAATTAGATCTAGGGTAGTGGTTAATTGGTTTAAAGTTGTTTTTCAGAAAAAGCTCTTTAGATCATCTGTTTTTAAGCTCAAAATTTACTTTTCTTCTTTTTCAAAATCAGTACCTTCTGAGTTTTCTGTCTGTTTTTCACAAGCTTTTTCAATAAGCTTTTGTTTTCACTATTCCTTTCAAAAAGCTTTTTCATATAGTCTTTTAATCAAGCTTTCAGAAAATTCTAGTCTTATTTCTTTCATTACTTATTTGCTAGCTTAATTTTAAGTCAAAAGAAGGCTTAAAGTCTGTTTGGTTGTAAAGTGTTCATAAGTGCTTAATTTGATTCCTAGCTTATGGCTTGTTACTTTTTGCTTATTTCTTTCAAGTTTAGCTTATTAAGTTAGTATTAGTTTATTAATAGCTTAAAGTTTCATTAGTGTAGCTTATTGTTAGCTTTTGAGTCCTTAAAATTTGAAAAAGCAAAAATATAAGTAGTTTAGTAATCTGTCTAGCTTTTCATTCCTTTTCCAGCTTAATTTTCAGTTTTTAAAAATTTTGTCTTCACAAAAAGTCTTTGTTTTCAGCTTTTCCATAAGTTTGCTTTTCAACTTTTCAAAAAAAAAATAGTAAAACCAAGGCCTGGGACTCGAACCCACGACCTTGGCCACACTCACCCATTGCCTTAACCAACGTGCTCCATTAGCTCATCCGTGAGCTTCTCTTTCCCTTTAATACTTAAGGTCATTTTGGGCCTTATAAGCCCAAGCCACTTCGTGGCTTATTAGGTGCTTTTTAGTGCTTATTCGATAAAAAGTTGCTTAATTTTCACTTTTCTAAAACTTTGTTTTTAATAAGTTTTTCAAAAAAAAGGGGAAAAAAAAGGTGGAAATCGGGGGTGAGCAAGGCTCGAACCCCCGACCTCAACACCCTCAACCCTTTTATAGCAACACACCACACACCTCACTACTAATGCGCCCTGGGGTCTTTTTCATTCTAAGATTACAAAATCTATTTCTTATATACAGTTTTCCCATTTAAGCTTTATAAGCTGTTTAAGCTTATTTCGTGGCTTATTTATTAAGCTGTGACCCCAAGCTTATTTTTCCTAGGTTCGTATTAGTTCAAGCTATTTTATGTATTTTTTTAGAGTTCTTATAATTAGTTTAGTATTTTTAAACATTTATTTTTATTAAAAACTTTAAAAAATCATAAAAAATAGAAAAATAATCAAAAAAATATAAATCTTTTTTAGAAAATTTTCTTTTATCGTAAAGTTTCTAGGAAAATTAGTTTTGCTTTCGTTATGGTTAAAATTGCAAATTTTTCGATTTTAGAAACGGGGATTCATTCCCGTTTTGTTTTTGGTTATTTTATTTACATGTTTTACGTGTTTTTAAGCTCATTTTAATTCCGTTTTTGTTCTAGTTTTCTTTAAACTTACTTTTTAGTCAATTAGAATCTATTTAAAAAGAAATTTTCAATTTAGGTTTAATTTTGGAAATTTAGGGTTTTTAACTGTTGTTTAGGGTTCCCGTTTTGCGTTTTTAGTTAAAGTTTAATTCCCCGTTATTTGTTTTCGTGCTTAATTGTTATCATTTGCTATTTTAATTTGTAGAAGTAGGTAATCAAATCAATCTTTGTTTCCAATTCAAATCATTGTCCTAACAACAAACGTGGTTTCAATTTCACAAATCGTTGGGGTATAACGACCCAGGAATCATACTCCCTTAATAGATCTATAATAATATTATATATATTTTGGGAAGATTTTCCTTTTTACCTTTGTCCTCAAGGGTAGTTTGGGAATTTTCGATCATATTATATTTTTTTAATACGTGTGTTGGTTTTATAACGAATCAAATTTTTGGCGCCGCTGCCGGAGATTTGTAATTAAGATTCTTTCGTTTGAAGTTTGTTGATCGGATACGCTTAAAGAGTAAATTAATGCATCTAGAGTGGGGTGATATGTATGGTGATATATAATAGAATAATGGATTTTTAAGCTTAAATCGATGAGAATAATGATAGGTTGCTAATTGATGATTATGGTTTTTGGTTTATTGGGGTTTTTTTTTTTGTGGGTTTAGGTGTTGATTTTTTGTTGGTTTTATTTTTGATGGGAGGAGAACCTTTCGTCTTGAAAGTTAGGCCTTTAAGAAAATCAAATAAATTTTAAAACAAAAGTAAATAAAATATTTTTCTTTCTTTTTATATAATATAAGATTAAAAACAAAAATACAAAAATATTTGCTCTTTGTTTATGTTGAATTTGTGACAATTTTAAAAAGTGTACAAAGTGGTAAAGACATCACAAATAATACATTCATTAGAGGTATTATCCATACTAAGTATCCCAACAACGAATTAAAGATGTTAAAACTACATCTATGTCACATTACGATATAACGGCTCACCTTAAAAAAGTAAAAATTTTTAAGAGCTAACACCGTGAAGTAAGTTTGATTATTTGGTTCAAGTTGTCCTTTCTCGTTGTCCGTTAAAATTTAGTTTTGTGAATAAACTTTTAAAAAACCAAAAATATTTTTATTTTTCTAGTGCATAGCCACTAGGACGTTCTAGTTTAATCCTAATAATTCAAAACGTCACAAACAAGGACGTCGAGTGAAGACAATCTTTCTAACATAGTCGAGACCCGAGATTCGAACTATTGTTGCACAATGGCAAGAACGTACCAAGGAAGAGCTACCCCGGTCCACCCACGGAAAGGGTACAGAGAAGCCATATTGTTATTTTGTTTTACCAGAAATCAATGCGGAGTCATTTTGAGATTAAGACGACATTTTTGCTTTAGTTGGTTCGATTCAGCAACCCATTTTATCGGACATGATAGTGAGAATACCCTTACATGCTCATATTAATAGTTTCAAGAGAAAAACCTCGACTTTAACGATTTAGAATGGTGCCTAACGATGTGAATTAAGATTAATGATGTTTCCATATTCGCATCGAGGGAGCCGCTAAAACTTGGTACTTTCAGAAAGAAACCACCCAAAGCAATCTTGACTTGGGAGGATCTCGTTACCAATTCCGTTAACACAATTTTTCCCATCCTACGAAAACCACTCACATAAAGAAATGAAATTTCCTCATTTTTACACAAAAATTCGATGGAGTACATTTTAGTGAACGCTGGGAATGATTTAAGAGTTTGCTTAGAGCATGTGTCCCCATCACGGATTTCCGGAGTTAACTCCAAAAAGTTGATATACCTTGTATAACAGTTTAAACTAGAATGAACAAGAGACACCTTAAATGCTGCGGCGGGTGGAAATCTTTTGAGTAGGACGACTAGAGAGGCTTTAAACATAATTGAGAATAAATCAAAAGTTCGTTATTCACGTAATAGATCAAATTCTTCTAGGATGAATGCTACTTCTAGTAAAACAGATGAAGAATAATCGATAATCTTGCAGATCAACTTTCGACCATTTAGTCTGATATTGTTTCTAAGAAAAGTTGTCACTGTCTCCAATCTAAAAATTGTGATTACTGTCCTCCTCCAAGTTAAGGCAGTGAGGAATCTTGCTTACTTGAGGTGGGGCCCATTATTGGGTATAAAAAATAGTCCCGGCTACCGATAACAATCAGGCTAGTGTTTGTGCGACTACGGGTACTTACAATCAAGTTAACCCTCCAAACCGTGTTAGTAATCAAATGGCACCACCAGGTTTTGCTCCGATGCAAAACAATGAATCAAGATAGGTATAATCAGAATCCAAGTTCTAAGGGAATAATTTCGGGGAAATAATTTTGCATTGAAATCAAGTTTCAAAAACAATTAATCATGTGCCGAATTTTTCCAAAATCAAAGTATTTCAAAACCAACCATTTTTAAGCTCATAATAATCAATTTCAGAACAAAGGATTGCCAACTGAAATTACTAACATTAAATGAAAGCTAATGAGTCAATTATGAGAAATAAGTCTAAGAAAAATCAATGAAGATCAGAAGCATGCGTAACCAAACAGAGGAAATCTTAGAATTTTGAATACTGACATCGGAAGTATTTTAAGGAATTTCTTTCAAAATTAAGCCTCAACTATCGGGTACTCTGTATCGCTATCCGAGTAATACATTCAAAACCCGAAGTGAGAGATTAAAAAGCGTATCACTACTCAGATAGTGGTGGCGGCATACGAGGGACTTTCGAATCCTACTAATCCTTCTCACTAAAAAGGTAATGAACAGAAAAGACCGAGTGAGAAACGATCAAGAGCAAGACAATTTCCATGAAGTAACCGCTCAAATCCCACCTCTGGTTATCCCCATTTCTATTCCGGAACCCGATGTTCCAAAGACTTTGCCTAAAACCTACTCCCATATCCGGAATCCGGATATTCTTAAGAGTTTGACCTAAGTCAAATATTCCATATCCTTCACGAGCGTGAAGACAAAAGTCTCAAGTACAAAGTCTTCGAATTCAAATGGAAACGATCTTCCTAATCATTCAAGATTTGCGCATCGACATTAGTTTTCGCGATGCTTTATTAACTTTTGATTCCAAGATTGCTCCTACGCTTAAGAGCTTGCTCATGAATAAGGAAAAGTTTGCCTTGAGTAATCTAAGATTACCATTGAACAGAATTGCTTAGCGATGCTATACCGTCAAAAAGCTTCCACTGCAAATCTTTGAGGATCCCGGCCCAAAGTTTCTTATTCCATGTAATTTCCCAGGAATGGATGTATCCACGCGCCTTGGCGCGATCGTTGGCGAGCAAGCAATAAATCTTTGCTCTTTCTATTTAGAAAAAGCTTTCCTCTGCCATATCTTAACACCAACACGGATGACTTTAAGTTAGCGGACCAATCAATTACGTCATCCTAAAGGACTCTCAGAAGATATTTTTTCAAGTTGGGAATTCCATTTTCCTACCGAACTTTGTTGCGTTGTTGATTTTTGAAGCCGATCCTCGAGTACCAACATATACTGTGATATCCTATGTGAGGAACCAGCCTTGAGCTGTTAATCGATGTATACAAGGAAGCATTGTTTTAAGGATGGACATGAACAACATAACCTTTTTCATTGTCTATGGTCCACGTATCAAAACATCCTCAAAAGATGTAAACGAGTCAATAAAAATGGTATAATGACACATGCATGGATAGTTTTCAAAAGGTTTCCTTGACAAACGCGCCGCTCTATTTGCTAACTCCACCGAAGATTGTCAATCAATTAAAAAAGAAAAGAGGAAGTGAATAATCTCGCAAGCGACATTTAAACGAACCAAACTCGTACACACCGAACTTGTTGAGAGAATTTTAAAGATTTATTTTGCAAGGAGAGGCCAATGTTTCATTCAAACAAAAACACCTCAAGTTTCCTTTAAGTTTTTGCAATCACTTCCACCTTAACGTCATTGAACCCAAGGATTCTCTCATAATGGGAGGGAAAAACAGCACCTTTAGTACTTTAGTACTGATGAAATTGTTCCAATCCAATAGAATCGCGTATACAGTCCATGAGTTATAGAATAACGTTTTAACCTTCGTGTGATGATTTATACTTCCATCAAAAGAGTCCACGTGATGATACCGTGACTTTCTCTAACCCTCATTTTGAATTTGATGCCAATTTCAACTCTAGTGACATAAACCCTTCTGTTAGAGAAGTATTAGAATATTGATTGCAAGGATTCTTATGATACCAACCCTTGATAAGATCGGACTTTCCTAGTCACTCCCTCTTTTTTGATTCTAATAAAGATGTTATGTGTCTCGCTCCAGAAGACGACAATTGAGATTTACTACCACCATTGGATCCGTCTACTCCTTTGAAAAGCGTTATTTCCATTCTCGAGGGATTCATCAATGATTCACCTTTCGAAGAGAATGATGATTTATTTGATTTGGAATGTAAAACGAATGATTGGAAAAGAATTTTGTACGATGCTCCAATTGATGAGGCTGAATGTTTTGATCTAGGAGGCGATGATATGAGAATTGATGCTTTTCTAGCTATCGAAGGTTCCTATCTAATTGAAGGGTATTATGACTCAGAAGGAGACGTATTCTATCTTGAGAGTTTGCTTAGTGATGATACCACCCATAATCTTTCGTCCTTATGGATTTTTTGATACATGCACCACAACAACTTAGAAAATGAACCGCGAATGAAACTTTTTATATACTTTTTGATCTTATTCCTCTCCAAGAGTATCCTAACCACCATGAGTTTCACGCGGTGAACTTATCACAAACAAAATTTTTTCTCCAGTAATTGTTAGAGTAGCACGAGGATTATATCAAATCGAATGTCGTTACGCTAGCAGTAATTCATCTATCGCCGTGTCACACCAGAATATACTCATACCAATCAACTAGATCTCCTCCCTCATCTACTACCCTCAGATTGCGAATATTTACTCCAATACGGGCGAGGAGTCGAAATATTTTCTAGACACCAAGGGATGAATCGATGACCACCATAGTAATTAAAATGATTTTGACTCGGAAGAGGATATTATTGACAATTTGCTTAACGATGATCCTATTCATGAACGTTTAATCTTCGACAGGGAACCCGATGTGCCCGTGATAACAATTTTGAATGAGCTTAAATTAAGAAGAATTTTTGAACTCCAGGGGAGGTAGAGAATAAAGTTTAAGTGACAATATCCTTCATGCAAATTGTACTCAGATTTTTTCTTCCATATCTTACTTATCCTGAGGTTTCTCCTTTACTTTCCTCCACCAAAAATGAGGACATAGAAACCATTTATGACCCCCGACAACTCCACTTAGACCCGTGGCCTCCCTCATCGGATGGAACATTCATGTTCATTAATGTTATTATCCACACATTAATGACAGGCGCCGAATGAGAGTTTTTCTACTCACATTTACTCTCACTAAGGCACGAATGAATTTGGAACGAGTCAAGCATATGCTGGACACGGTTTATCAAATAACAAAGGGCATCTTGGGAGGCAAACCCCCATGCGTACCCATCTTCTAATTATTCTTCCTTACATTCTATTTTGATGTGAGAGAGGGCTTGACTTCTTTGTGCGTGATTCCTGTTGTGTTATACTTGTGAAGCAGTTGTGCTGGATTGACACAAATTTCTGAGACCTCTGCATATTGTTCGGTGTTTTGTCCGATCACTCGAGCTTCCTAGCTTTGCTTGCCATTAGTTTGGGGAAATCCGTATCCTAAGGAGTTATTATCGTCTAACATTTTATCTTTTAGCACACTTTATAAACGGCTAGCAGATTTTGGATACTTTCTTCAGGCTTTAGTTAATATGCTTTCGAACCTTTTTGAGTTCCAGTAATGGGTTTTATAAGTCTTAGGTCTAGGAAACCAAATGAGGACAATGTTTTGATTTAGTATAGGTTGTATTAAATTCTTCGATATGATCTTACCTACTTTTACCTGTTGTAACTTATACGTACCCTTTCTTAATATCTATATTGAGACCTGTTTAATTATGTATAACTGGTCTTAGTTATATATAACGGGACCGGGTTTCTATAAGTAAACCGGTATGGATTACCTTTTTTTAAAAGGTTTTTTTTAATTTTTCTATTTCCAGTAACATAAAAACACAATACCTTGCAGTTTCCTGTTTCAATAGCAATATAGTAACACATACAGTTTCATCAACAGTATACAACTTTTTGATCTAGAAATTTAACTAATAAACCATAAGCGTCTACATATATTCTAGAATTTAACTTAGATGATAACGAGTTCTAGCACTAAACGTACGGACGTTCCTAATAACGAGTTCTAGCACTAAACGTACGTACGTTCCAAAATGCCTTCTACAAGAAAGTAGTTTGTACATATCATCTTAACTTAAATACTTGAACGTGCAAATGCCTCAAACAAAAGACAACGACATAAATAACAACCACCTACTATTAATGTTGATCAAATCGGACATAACTGATGCCATTTTTCAATAGTGTCTTCAATCTGACTCATGGAGAACGTGCGATATTCATGCCAAGGGATCTACATGTAAAAAATGTATACAAGATATTGTTGAGTGCTATAATAGAAAACAAAATTTCTAGAAGAAGAGATTAAGAATATGTTGGTTGATTAGAATTTAGTTTACTTATTGCATCTGTTAACTATGAAAATTTCATTTACATATTCTAAAATCAACATTAGGAATAGTACTTACTGTGTCAGGAAAATGGTCTTGATGAACGGTTACAAATTTATGCATCCATTTCAGTACATAGTATCTGCATTCCTATAAACCAGCTTGTTGATTACACTACATTTGAATAAACAAAGTCTATATACATGTTAAAAGTTGTATAACAAAAAAATTTATTTGTATGTATCTAATTATAGTGAGACAGGTTACCTCAACAACTTTGTAATTCGCAACAAACTTATTCAAACACCTTGTAAGCCAATAACTTCGCTCGGTCCTTTTCTTGATCTTTGGCTGATGTGAATCCAAGA
The DNA here is from genome assembly GCA_026074375.1 of Tanacetum coccineum. Classification (NCBI taxonomy): domain Eukaryota; kingdom Viridiplantae; phylum Streptophyta; class Magnoliopsida; order Asterales; family Asteraceae; genus Tanacetum; species Tanacetum coccineum. Next base: position 15,517 of record BQNB010049270.1, read on the forward strand.
TGTAGCACGTACGTTGCTTAGGGAATACAACAAATAACACCCAATGGTTCTCCTTGATAAAGGTAAAACAAAATTATTGGACCATATATGCACATAAGCAATTAAACAATTTAAACAATACATATCATACTTTTCTATGAATGGCGCAAGGAAAATATCATAGGTAGAACTAAATGCTCTCGTCAAGTAATCTTTAACAGCTGAAGTATTGTGAAGGCATTGACTTCCTTAAATCAAATATGGGTTTAATAGACCACAATGGTTGGAACTTGACTTCATAAACTTGTATAGCCCCCTAAAAATGAAACAAAATTATATATATAAATCTTAAAAAACCAATAACTAGTCTAAATAAACAATCTCAAACAACCCCTAGTCTACAAACAATCCCACATATCCCTAAATCTATAAACAATCCCGAACAACCCTAAGTATATAAACAATCCCAAACAGCCCCTACTCTATATGAATCATGATATGTTTGAAAACACATTTCCTTTTTATATCAAAAATGACCCATAAAAGACAAAATTGTGCTTAGAATGCTTGTATATTGCTTGTTTTGTCTTTATGATTGTATAGGTATGGATATTGCAAAAATTCATAAGAAAACGGTCAAAATCGGACAAACTCGGACACGAGAAAGGAAAGAGAATACAAGAGCCGGGAGAATGCTATCAAAGGTCAACAAAAGTCAACCCTTGGTCAACCAAAGTCAACACACAAAAAGACAAAACCCAAATTTCCCAAATTAGTCCCTCAAAGAAAACCAAATTACAAAATAAACCCCTAAACCCTAACACCATTAGTCCTTTATCAACATAGGACTAACGGTCGTTATCCTATTTATAAAACCCAAAAAAACCAATCCCTGTTACCCTTGCCCAAGCCCAAAACACATTTCCTGGCCCAAAGCCCTTTATAAGCCCAAAGTCAAACGAGTTATAACCCCGGGTAAAAGAAAAGTCAAACACAACCCTTTTATACAAGTTTTTACGCAGGAAAAACAGTTGTTACTGTTCATTATGTTCTTCAATATTTACATGCGTCAAAACGAAGGGTAAATGCAAATTGGCTATGTGGCTAGCTAATTCAAGTGACAAGCAATGATATGGCAAAGCTATACGTCATCAAACGCTCTCATTGGTCAAGATACCTTAAGGGGAATGCCACGTAGAAGCAAAGAAAGCACACAAGGATGGGATTTTCACACTAATTCCTTTGCAAAAGAAGCACAATGGCTCTGACACACGGATTGCCACGCTGGCAATCCGTGTGCTCATCAAAACGATCCAAGGGCCAAGAATGAAGATCCAATGATTGGCATACATCAAGGGTGTGGATTAAGGGGAGCGTCTAACTGAATTTGAGTCCTAGAAGCTTCTCTCAACTAGTATAAATAGAAGCAAAGCCTCACTCACAAGGGAGATATATCTAGGAGTAGTTTATAAATTAGCTTATTAAAAAATTAGCTTTTGTAATTTTCATTTAAAATGTTTTAGCTTAATGTTTGCTTAAATGTAATTTCCTTTTCAGAATTGTACTCAACTTTTTCATTAATAGAATTCGTATTTGCTTTTCTCAAATTCACTTAAAACTTTGTTTTATAAACTTTTAATGTTACATAAGCTCCTCACAAGCTCATCTTAAGCTCTTTGAGTCTCTAAGCTCAAATTAAGCTCATAATAAGCATTTAATCTACTTAAACTATAAAAATCAGTTAATTACCTTTGCCTATTGGATTTTGAGCTTTTGGATGATGAACTAGCCATGGATGAGTTCATAAGGACTTTACTAGCTTATCATTTGATAAGCTAGAGCTGTAGAAATAGCTCCTTGAGCTTATTGCCTTTGTTTAGCTAAGGTTTCTGTAAGTTTTCTTTTAAATTCAAGTATCTTAGTTTAATAAGTTGCATTTGCTTATTTTCTGCTTAACTCTAGCTTATTTGTGCTTAATTTTGTTTCATTATGCTTATTAATCTTGTTTGACTATCTGTTTTTAGCTTTTATAGCATAGATCTTAGTTTTTCATAATTTGTCCTAAAAATCTATAAAAATCAAAAAAATATTAGCTTAGCTTGTAGCTTATTGTTTCTAGCTTATTTGCTTATAGTTTTATGCTTATTAAGGTTGTTATAATCTGTTTGTCATCTGGTATCTAAGTTTTTATAATTAAATCTGTTCTTATAAGCTCAAATGGATTTCAATGCTTTTAAAGGGGTGTTTGGGTCAACAGTTTTACCCATGAGGTAAAACTGTTTGAGGCCTTGTGAACTTTGGTAGTAGATTTAAAATCTCATATAAGCTTGTTGGAATAGATCTTATAAATTAGATTAGGTTAAAATAAGTTCTCATAAGATTAGTTTGTTAAAATTCATAAACTAAGTAACTTTTACATTTGTAGTTAAATTCATATCTAGTGATTATCATAGCCACATTTGCTCTTAGTTTGTGTTTTTAAAAGTTTTAGAATTAGCTCTTAATGTCTGCATTTAGTCTAGTTTAAATTTGGTCATATAGATGCAAACTGCATCAGATTGATAAAAAGTCAAAAAAGCCATTTTCAATTCAATAATTCAGAGGGTATAAGCTGTTTTTAGGATTAGATTTTCAATCTTTGAGAAGTTTTTGGTCCATAGTTTACCTGTTTCTAGCTAGTTTTCATTAAATAGCTTAATTACATATCTGTTTTTAGCTTTTAAAATTGGCTTTTGTCTTTTCATTTTCAAAATAAAACTCAGCATGATCTGAGCCTTAGGTCTGTTTTCAAAGTGCTTTTGTAATAAGCAATTGAGTTTCAAACCTTGTTTCAAAAGTTGATTTTGGAAGCTTATTAGTTGTAGTATAAGCTTGCATAAGCTATTTCCCCACAAGGATCCAAGAGCTTATTGAAAAATAAGCTCAAAGATCCCTGTAGGGACTGTTTGGGTCTCAGGTTTTGTCAAGTGCTTATTTCAGTTTTTATAGCTTATTTTCTTAAACTTTTGCTTAATTTGTTCTTAAATTAGCTTATTAGGTTAGTTTAAATTAGTTCTTAGCTTATTAAGTCAGCTTGTTGCTTAATTTAGTTTTTTTTCATTAAAACCAAAAACACCAAGTCAGTAGCCTGTAGCTTTTTCCTAGTACTTTTTAGTTGCTTAATTAGATTTCAAAATGTGTTTTGCTTATTGTTTTAAGTAGATTTTTAGCTGTACTTTAAGAAAGTGTTAAGCTCTTAGCTGTAAGGATCCATTTTAGTGCTTAAAATTAAGCTCAAAACAGTCCCTAAGGCCTGTTTGGTTTAAAAGTCTCCATTAGCTTATTTTGATGTCTAGCTTATAGCTTTTCTCTTTGTGCTAAAATTCTTTGCAAAATAGCTCATTAGGGTAGTGTCAAGTAGAAAGTTAGCTTATTTCTCAATAACTCAGCTTAAATTTCCTTTTAGAGTTCTTAAATTTTCAAAAAGCAAAAAAAAAAAAGTATATCAGAATCCTTCTTGTAGACGTGCCACAGATACCATAGTACTAAATATATGCACTAACAACATTAAAATATCTATATGACCTCCAAATATGCGCTCCCCCAACAATTATTTTCTCACGTACTCCGCGTTGTATATTGCATATACAATTATTACATTTGAGCCTCATTAAATATCACCAGTCGTAAACGATCAGGGTCTACTGCCATAAGATGACCTGACCCTCTTCCAACTCTCTAACCAAATTCTTTGTCTATCTAGTACACTTCATCCTGCCTGGGTATTATTACTCACTCATAGTGACAATTAAAAAGATACTCAAAATTGTCCCACAATTGCACAGGTACTTCTATTAGTAGTACATCATGAATTTCCACCACCGCCCCTTATCCCCTACAATAAACCATACCCTCCCTGCCATACCACATATATCCATTATATCACATCCACAAATATCCTGTTGCATAGACACAGCAGCCTCACGCACATCACTATTGTGAAACAATACTCCTTCAACACTAATAAACACTGAATCTATCATGAATTACTAGTGTATTCAGCCCATCACACTCTCTCATATCTCTCAAAAAGCTCGCGCTTCACATCAATACCTGAGTCCCCAGCGTGTAAATGTATTCTCAATGACACTCATTTCTCAATCTCATGTCCTGATGATCATATGTCTGTCTTCGCAACCATACTGTATCCATAGCACATTCGACATCGTCTAGCTATCGTGTTCCTGACTCACCCGTTCTGAACCCCACCTCACACAACTCACCACATGAACTAGTATATGTCTATAACACATACCACATATCACGTCATGGAATATATAACATATACTAGTGAATATGTGCAATATTTCCCCCATTTTCTTGTATGTTCTGGAGACGAGCGATTCGATGAGTCATTGAATGTACAGATCAATCTCTTCTGAGAGTGTACACGGAGATAGAGAGTGATATCGATCTCATGATGACTAGTGTGAATTGCTGAAGAAGTATGGTTGGCTCAATGATTGCAGTGGATTATATCGTATGGTGGTAGATGTGTTGGTTGTGCTATAGACGTTGTCTCTACTGTGTTATGGGTAGTTCTCCTCACTGTTGTGTGTGTTGGGTTGTTCTTTGTAAGTTTGTTTTTGTTGTGCAATGAGTGTGTTCATGAGTGTGATAATATCTTAGTATTTTTGTGGTGATGGAGTGTCGCAGCATAGATGCTGACTCTATGCGTTTACTGATGTGCATCTTTGTTCGATAGGTCGCTCAAGATGTGTTCTGCGTGAATTAGTCGTGTGAGTTGTAGGTTCCAATGTATCCGGCTTTGCCATTTATATCAGCCACAGTTTTCTCCTAAAGTTTTTCTTACATATTTAATTCAAATTGAGATCCTAATCCTCAAAGGGTTTGAAATTTTTAATCAGGGGGTTGAGAGATGTGTTTTAATAGTAAATTTATGATAAAAGATGTTGTAGTTCTATAAGACTAATGTTCATGCTTTCATTATTTTTGGTAGGTGATAAGGGATAGTAGCTCCTTCCTCCATGGGCCAAACAATTTTGAGTTAACTGACGCACTTGGTTGAGGGGGGAAGCGTTTCTAAATAATCAACACAAATTAAGGTATCAATGGCTTTGAGCTCGTTTATGATCACATCGGTAACTTTGGTTGGTGTTTCAAATGGTTTGCGTCTATTTTATGGCCAAGGTGAACTGTACCAAAAGACCAACCCTGTAATTACTTTATAGGAGTTATAAGGATGGTAAGGTTAGGTACTCGTTCCGATGATCCCGCCAGAGCCAGAGGGATCTACCCAGGGATAATCCACTAGTAGTGTAGAAGTCCTAGGTATGATTACAAACAGGTAGTAATGTGGGAATAATGGAATAGTGCGGATGGAGATGGAGCTAGGTACGGGAACTCTACTCCAACAAGGTACTAGCAAGATGTCTCGTGTAAGCACGGACGGGGTTGAAGAATTAAAAAAGAAAAATGTTAAGAAAAGGGTGTAAAGAAAGACAGCCCTCCTTTTAAATATTAGGCTGAGTAAAACGGGTCACTATACATTTGCTGTCAGAATCACATGGTTGATTGCTAACATTGAAGCAAGTTTCATGAGACCAGTGATAGCTGCACAACCCTCAGACTAGATACTCTAGAGCTCTCACAGGTACTTTTGTTTAGTTTCTCTCACAAGAGATCAATACATTTTTCGATCAATCTCCTCTTCACTGCCGAGTTAGTTGATATTGAATAGGTGGTAACTATGCTCTGGCATTACGACTACTAAAAACCTCAAATGTGCACGATAGAGTTTAGAGCAGGAGATCATCTTATAAATTCTCGTGTATGAACTACATGAATGACAAAACTATGCTTGGTTTGTGCATCACACCGTACTGTGAAATAAGTAGTAAGATTCTAGAGTCTTACGCATTATCCGCGATGGTATTGCCTAGATACAGTTCGAGTGTGTTTCGGAAGTACTCACAATGTAGATGGTAATCATGAGAGAGACACTTCATCAACAAGATACTGGGTAGTTGAAATGTGTGTTAATCTAGGAAGCAATACGGTGACAAAATCGGATTGCTTAGTGGGGGTTAGGGGGGGAAGCGCAAGTGGGGTGTGGTTTGACTTTTGTAGAGCAGTACTCTGTGTATTATCAATCTTATGTTTTCGTAGAACTTTATTTCTAGGTTTTCTCAGCTATTATTCAACTTCATCGAGGTGCACTGTTTGTCGTGATTCTTTAGGAATCAAACTTGTTGCAAGCAGTGAATTGACGAATGTTTTTTAAAATCCTTTTCGATGTGCTGTCAACAATTGATTTTCGAGCACATGTTTTGACTGTGTTGGTATTATCTTTCAAAACAAATGTGTTTTTGATGAATAATTTGATTTTATGATAATAAAATGACCGTTTCGCATGTGTCACAAAAACTCTCTTGTTCTGTGTGACAACGGCGATTGATTTTCAATTCAATTTGTCATTAATCATTGGGGTTTTTGGTAATTCCTGGTTCACTCACTCCGTGCTTTGTCTGTAATTTGAGACGCTTCCGTATTTGAGACGGCGTGTGCGCTCGGACTGCGACTCCTGTCAAGGAGATTCTTCGGAATTGTTACGCTGATCACAAGGCCTAGTAGGTATTTATACTGCAATAAACGGGGAATCGTGGTTCTTGCAAACTCTTATTGTGTGTGTGTGTGTGTGGAACTAAATGACATGTTTGTTTGTTTGTCACTAACATTATATATTGCAATGAATTCCGACGGTAGACTCTGTGTCAGGTAGCAGCTGATGGAAGAGACACGTCAATTCACAACCCCTATTGATCACACTTCAATTGTTCCATAATTGCAAAGACATCTATGATTGACTGCAAAAAGACCTCCTACACAACTTCCGCAAAACTCTGATGTTCTTATGTGCTATCATGGATCCATGTGTAAAAGTTTTGGCATGCCGGTCCGAAGGTCACAACAGCATTTACACGTGAGGCAATACCACAAACAAGGATGATTAAAGGGCATAAACAGTGGCTGATGATCTAAAAAAAGCTCAATGATGTACACAAGTCAATGGAACTAAGCTCTAAGATATTACTATTATGTAACAAAGAAATCAATGCATGAAGAATCAAAGACGTACGTAGCTGAAATAAGATCATAGATATGCGAGCTTAATTAGTCTTTTCTGGGGTGATACCTCTTTAGGGGTGAGATTGTTAGATAATTAAGAAATAGTCTTTTCTGGTCACCTCGTGATTTTGTAGTCAGTATTATTATTGTGTGGCGTGTAGGTTAATGTAGTTTAATGTATAACATTCGGTAATGAGGCCGGTATTGAAACCAAAAGTGTAAGCCCTCTTCTACAAAGGTCCTTAGGGCCGGTTGTTGTAGTTCCGATATAAGCCTCTTCCGCATGCCCATGGAAGAGGTGGATAGTCATTTCATTTATACAAGTTCATTTTCTATCACTTAGAAAGTTTCTCTTTCACTTTGTATGCTTCTCTAAAAACTTGGTTAATACACACTAATATTGCAATTGTGTTTTGTTTATAATGATAGTCTACATTTTATACACCTATAAAAAACTAATGTAGCAATAAAAAAAGGCAATTTGTTTAAATGTTGCAGTAAACTCATGTTTACCCATTGGTTGTTCCAAGGTGTAAAGTGTTCCTATACTTAGTCTAATGTCTAGAATCTCAATCTCTCTTCATTTAAGAAATTTTGGTTGCTTTTGTTTTTCTGTGTTTTTACTCATACATTATAGTTTGGATTATAGGTCTTGCAACAAGTGTCTCATTGTTTAGTTACTCGGAGTGTTTAAATAAAAGGATATAAATTGCACAATTTAGTTAAAAAATGTGTTATGTTTTCAAGGGATGATAAAAAATTTTAAAAATTCATCCTTCGAAGAACAATTTTTTAACTAAAGAGTTTGTTTTAGTAAAAAAATTGGTGTTCATAGTCTAAATTTATTTGATGACTAACATATGATAATTGTAAAAGAAACTCTGAGGATTCAACTGATGATTTAGGAAGGTATAGTATAGGTACAAATATTCCATGTGACCTAGAGCATGATGCCAGTAATCTCTTGAAACAAAACCTACATATAAAAGGTTCATCATTCATACATAGTTAGATATTACTTTTGACGAAGATGAAGCTAATAAAAGCTAGTCATTCATACAACACGAGAACATTGATATTGGTGATGATAAGACCAGTCTACTAGGGGGTATTTTGGTAAGTGAAGGCACTATTGGTGATACTGTGACTAGTGTTCATGAATATGAATATGAGGGAGAATACTTTGATGGTTTTGGTCATTTATTTTTGTCTCGTAGGTTTGTGGAGTTAGATTTTGCTCTTTATTAGATGGTCAAGTAGAAAGAAAAAAATTCCTACTAAACTAAGTGATTTTGTATTAGATGGAAAAGTAAAGAATGAAGTTGATAAATTAATGAATTATGCAAATTTAAGTATGAAAAAGTATGTGTTTTGTACTAGTTTAAATAAAGTCACAAAACCTAAGATATATATTAAAGCTTTCAAAGATAGTATATGGATAGAAGTTATGAACTTAGAAATGGAAGCATTTAATAAAAATAAAACATGAGAAGTAATAGACTTACCCAATTTAAGAAAACCAATAGCATGTAAGTGGGTTTACGAAGTAAAGTTTAAGGTAAATGGTGAAATATAAAGATATAAGGCAAGGTTTGTTTACAAAGGAATAATAAAAATTTGTAAGAAAAATCGATTTTTATAAGAATCGTGGGAAATCGCAGAGGCGGCCCCCTGATGTTCATAAAGGCGGTTCCCCTATATCTTTAAGGGGACCGACCCCTAATTAAGGGGACCGGCCTAGACAGTCACGGGTAAAACAGTATTTTCATCCCTTTTTTACCAATGCATGTAAGTGGGTTTACGAAGTAAAGTTTAAGGTAAATGGTGAAATATAAAGATATAAGGCAAGGTTTGTTTACAAAGGAATAATAAAATCAAGGGTATAGATTATGAAGAAACACTATGTGTTCAAAATGTCACTGTTAAGTGTTTTTTGAGTTTAGCAGTTAGTAATAGTTAGCCAAATTTCCCGTCATATATCAATATTGCATTCTTGTATGGTAACTTGGTAGAAGATGTATATATGAAATTAGTTGAAGGAAAATTTGATATAAAATATTAGACTGTGGAAATTGGTAAATTTTATATATTGTGTTTATAACAAGCACATAGAAAATAGAATGAAAAAAATGAAAATAACCAATACAAAATAATTTTATGCAAACTAAAAATGATTTTTCTTTAAAAAAAAAATCTTAGAATAACATTTTAATATTTTTGCTAGTGTATGTTGATGATATTGTGACATTTGGTAATAATCTAATAGAAATTGAACAAGTGAAACATTTTTTAGGTACAAAGTATCATTTTAAATATTTAAAAAAGTTAAAATGTTTTTGTAGGTATAAAGTATCTAGATATAAAAAATTGTATATATTGTTAGCTAAATTTAGTATGTTATCTTGTAACCCTTGAAATACTCATAAGTTAATACTATTATGAAGTCTTAATAGCATATTAAATAATATACGGCTGGAGATACGTGAGCCTATGAGGTCACACACGTACACATAGAGGGATGACAACGGGTCGGGTTCGGGGTGGGTTTTAGTGTACCCGTACCCGCACTCGTTTATAATATCCACATCCGTACCCGTCCCATTACCCATTCGGCACCCATTTAATATTATCTCTAACCCTTGCGGATTTCTTAGTTTATAATGTTCTATTTTAGTCCTTCGACTTTTATCATTTTACATTCCGGTCAAATCAATTTTCGGGATTTTCAGTACCCAGTCTATTATCTATTTAACAATTTATGTTAATATTCTCTTTAATTATCTCATTATAGATAATTATATTTATATTTGATCAATCTCCGAGAAGTTTACCCGCAAACGACTTAAAATCTCAAGCAACGCGTCTCGACACGTCCGTTAATGATCCATACCAAATTTAAAGCAATTTAACTTATTTACCCATAGCGTAAATAGTCAAAGTTTAAGTAAAAACATTTTTAAATTCGTTAAAAATACTAGGAAACTTCGGGTCACATTTTAAATCACGAGATTTGACCATTTAAGGACCCGACAAGTGACAAAACGCAACTAGGATCCTCTTTGGAATTCTAGCCGGGGTCTAACCCCACAAGGGACAACAAGGCATGGTTTTAGCACTCTTGTCCCCAACCTAGTACTAACCATTTGTTTTATATGGTTTCAAACACACACTTTCATTCATATTCACATACATTAAAATTTCACTTCTCTCTTTGCTTGGTTCAAACGCACCACAACACACACACAAACACATAATTTTTCCAACTTTGATAAAACAAAACATGAAAGTTGGGGTGTTTTCGGGTTGATTCCAATAGGCGTGGGTTTATTAAAACAACGTTTGGGTTGTCGGTTTACTGTTTAATCTCATTTTCAAAACCCTCTTTGTAAGTCATCTATTTCTCAAATATTTTTGTACTTTTATTATTGTTATGATGCATAGATAATAGTTGTATGGTGCGTTTATTAAAGTTTGAAAGCTTAAAAATTTACAAATAAATATAAAGGGGTGTTCGTGGGTTCGAACTAGGGTAAAAAGGAAGCAAGGAAAAATCATTTTATTATTGTGGTTGTGATGGTTGAATAACATTTATATACTATACATGTTAATACTTATCTAGCTTATTTAAAAGCCCTGTATAGCTTATTTAGGGCTTATTTGTGTTCGGCTCAAAAAAGGAACGAAGGAAACACATTTTTGGTTATTACCTATACTTGTCATATTTTTATAGCTTACTATGATAGCTTATTTTGCGAACTAAGATAACTAGTAGCTTATTTAGCTTATTTAATAAGCTTTATGGTTGTTGTTGGGCTAGTAAAACCCATGGCCCAATAAGGCCCAATAAGCCGCGACTTATTGTGGACCTTATTGTGGTCTGGCTTATTTTCATGGCTTTTGGTTATAGCTTATTTTGATATTTAAGGACTTGCGTAGCTTAACGTCTTAATAATAAGCTACAGATAGCTTATTATAGGCTTAAAAGGGCATGACCCAATAAGCTAAGCCCAAACCATGGCTTAGTCTTGGTCTGTGAGCCTTGGCTTCGTTTGTGGGATTCGTTGGACTTATTTTCTTAAACGGGCTTGTTAACAGGCCTAAAATGGGTTTTAAAACTAATAAACGATACTTTGATCACTAATGGGCCTCAAGGCCCGATAAGCTTAAACTAATTATTATGAAGGCTAAAAATGGACTTTTGGTAACTAATTATACTTATAAATATATATTTTGATAGTCGAATAGTCATTTGAAGGCGATAGGTTCGGAGGACTATAAGCGCGCGGGTTATTTGATGTGTTGATTTGGGTGGGATACCCTGGTATGATGTGTTGATGTGTTGATAATTTAAATACTGTTATATGCATTCTGCTTTCATATTGCACAACTGTACACTCTTATATTCTAGCACAACAACTTGGTTTTTCCTAAACCTACGAGCTCACCAACGTAACGTTGACCCTTTCGAGTATCATTTTCAGGTAATGTGAATGATCCATGAAGCCAAGATTAGAGACTTTTAGCAGACCTAAGGGCATCCATTTTGGATCTTATCATTTGGAGTTGCATTGAGACTATGATTCAGTTTTTGCCTGGTTGTTTTCAGTTAGACATGTATTCCTCCGGACGTGAGGTGTTGGTTGTAATAAATTCCAGACTATGTGATGTGGTTCAACCTATTTTGACACAAGTTCCATACTTGTTGTCGGAGGATGTTGTAACACTTGTTTTAATGCATATTAGTTTTCTCTATATTGACACTTTGTGTTATGACGATCAATCCTCCGTCACGCCTCGTGTTTCTGCCATAGTCGGGATGTGACATTATCCATCGGTTTTTTGGGTTTACCGCGGGTATCGGGTATCCCCAATTGAATATTGTATGGACAAAATGGCGGGTATCAAGATTAAGTCACACTAAATTCATCGACAAAATAAAGCAAAACACCATAATATATTTTAAAAAATTAAAAGTTAAAGAAAACAAATACCGTATCAAACGATTAAACGCTTTCGAATAATTCTTGTATAACATCCAAATATGTTAGATAATAAATATACTTATATAAAAAATACAATGAAAGAAATTATATATAATATATATGTACTCTAATTAATTATAATAGCAATAAAGTGGGTACAATTCGGGTAAACGGGTATGAGTATGGGTACCGGTAATCGAGGCGGGTATTACTAGAACCGGTCACCGAACCAGTACCCAGCTAAAAAATTTCATCAATGCCGAAACCCGCATCCGAACCCTCCAACCCGCCCCTGAACCCCACCCGACTGGTTCGAATTTCGGATTTCCCATCGGTTTCGGATGCTTTTTCCATCCCTACATGGAGGTATTACCAGTTATAATGTAATTAATATACAACAACAACAACGATACCCAATCCCGTTAGGGCAGGGTATGAGGGAGGTGAGATGTAGACAGATCATACCCCTACCCGTGAGAAGACCCACGGGTAAAGCGACTGCTTCCGAGTAGACCTCTAGCTAAGTATAATGTAATTAATATATTTAAAGTTATTAAATTTATATATTAGTTAGTATTTCATGAATCACTTAACGGCCGTTAACTAATTAGTTAGACGCATTAATTAACTATAGGCTTCTATTTAATTAGTGTTAGACTTAATTAAATGGATTTAACCCAAACAATATGAAAAGTACATAACGTGTAAGGGGTGGCCGGTCATAATAAGGAAAAAAGAGGAGGTGGAAGAGTTTGACTTTGAGACCAAAGGCAATTTTGGTGCTTTAACCTAAACCTTAATCGACTTTTCATTCCTGAATAGCTTCTAATCTCTACTACCAACAAATCTTTTATTATTATCATTCAATTGTTTTTCTGCTACTTAATATTATTGTTGTTAGTTAGGGTTTATATTCGTTAGGTCTTAAATTCGATTTTTAGGGTTTATTTTTTCTGAATCGCTGGCTTAGGTTTTTTATGCATACCTAATCGATATTGATTACTGTTGATTGCTTGCATGGAGTTTTGATTTTTCAGTCTTAAGTTTACCTGCTAAGATAGGTTTAGTATTATTTTTAATCTCCTTATTGGTTTTGTTTTGTGCTGTAATTCGTAAAACCCTTTTTTAAGGTTTATTATTCATGTTGGTTACATACGCGTTCTTCATGGGGTTTAAGGTGAACTTGCTTATGTGGTTATGTATGTGATCGCATGGTATAAACATGAAGAGTAGATTTTTGGATCCGAGAGGGAGGAACAATAATCATAAGAAAAAGAAGACTAATGAATCGATTACTATCTGTAATAAGGAGATGAATACGGAGTTGAACATGGAGTTTCCTACCTTGGAAACTAGTGTGGGGAAAAAGGCTAACGAGCCTATTGGTGTAACTCGGGTTCCGGTTACTGAATATGTTAGGAGTGTGAATGATGTAATGGTGTATGCTAATGTTTCTACTAAAGCTCCAAATACCACTGGTCTGACTATTAATGTTGTTAACTTGGAAACTACATCTCCCAATTAGAATGGTGGTGATCAGGTTGGTAATGAATCATGTATGAATAGGTTTCCCTCATCTTATGCTAATAAGCTTAGCCCTAAGTCATTGACTAAGGCTAATCTCCAAAAACTTAAAGCTAATGTGCCAAATGTTGCTGATTATGATGTTTGGTTGCCTTTAGCTTTGGTTCATGAGGTTAATGATTAGAAGAAAAACTCTCTCTACGGGTACTTTATTGGTAAAAGGCTTGCATTTCCCGTTGTTAAATGGTTTGTGCGCAACAATTAGGAAAAGTATGTGTTAGCCTCAAAATATTAAGTCGAACAAGGAAGCTTGGCTACTAATCATGGAAGCTTGGTCTTTACTTAATTATATATTGTAATAGGCTAGAAAGGGTAAACGGGCTCGTTTATGTAAGCTAATTGGTCACGTGTTATGGGCTAAAGCCCAAGCAATCCCGATCCCGACCCATGTTACTAACTTAGGCGTCCAAGTATTTGCTAGGTAGTATAAATACCCTTCCACAATGGAGAAGGGTTGGTTGTTCATTTGGTTGTAAACATTTCACTTGAATAATCCACCATCTATTTCTTCTCTCTTGTTTCTCTCTCTAACTTCTCTCTAGTTCTTCTTCCTTTTTTCTCTTATTAATTCGTGTACAAGGTATGAAGTGAAGTGATTATTTGTTTCTTACATGTGATATCAATCGCCAATGGGTGAATTGTGATTTGTGGTTGTGTTGTTCAAGCTTATACACGAGCTTATTTATAGATTATTTAGGTTCGGCTTATTTTGATAAACTCATTTCGTCTAAAATCTTGGTTCTTTCTAGTGTCAAATATGTTATAGCTTATTTGTGAAATGTCTTCATAGCTTATTTATAAGTTACAAATCTTATTTGAGTTTCTTTTTCATGTATTAAACCTTATGTTATCTTAATGTTTAAGCTTATTCCTAGTAAAAAGCTTTAAACTTTCATATATAAAATCGTTAGTAGCTTAATACTTAATAGTCTTCATGGCTTATTTGTGTCTCTACCAGCTTTTTCACGCTTATTTAGAGCTTATTAACCTAGTTCGAAGCTTATTCGTATGTTTTAAATGCTTGGTAGCGGTTTGACATAAGCAAGTATCCTTTGTTTTGTTTTCTAGTAGAATTCAAACAAGAGAACAAAAGGTTGTCCTTGTTTTTTTGTTTGTTAGTCGTTATTTTGCATAAGAACAAAATAAAGTACTTGGCAGCGGTTTGACTTAGTTTGACAGCGGTTTGTTCCTATTTTTAAGGCAGCGGTTTAGTATTTTATATATAGCGGTTTGATAACAGGTTCAGCGGTTTATTCTTTTTCATGGTCTGCCTAAACAAAACTCTTGCGGTTTGTTTCCTTCGCAGCGGTTTGGTGTTTTTTTAAACAGCGGTTTGCTTATTACTATTTCTTTTAAGTCAGCGATTTGGTAATAATCTAGCAGCGGTTTAGTGATTCTTTAGACCAGCGGTTTGTTCAAATTTTGCAAGCGGTTTGCTAGAAACTTTTGCCGGCATTTTAATCAAAAACTGGCAGCGGTTTATCAATTTTAATAACAGCGGTTTGTTCTAATTCATAGTCAGTGGTTTACTAAAATATTTGCCAGCAGTTTACCAACATAAGCAACGGTTTGTTCTACAAACATTGGCAGCGGTTTGGTTAATTCCTTACCAGGGGTTTGTAAAATTTGTTGCCAGTGGTTTGTAATATTTTAGCCCGCGATTTACTAAAAACTTAAGGACATCGGTTTGGCAGAATTAAGGACTTAGGAATTATTTTGGAAAATTACTTTCAAACATCACTTGAACTTAAAAGACAATTAATTCTACTTCAACAAAGCAAAACATTAATTAATCCTTGTTTCACGGTTTCTTCTTGGTTTTGTAAAATCCCGTGAAAGACTCAATTCTTTTCTCGGTTTAAATTATAGAATTGTAAAATCTCGTGAACATAAATCTTAATTTAATAACCACAACCCAATCACAACATATCTACTTAAGATCCTACAAAATCATTTTCACTTCATAACAAACAAATCCTTCATCATGACTACTCCAATTACAACATCCACAACCGACAGTCAAATGCATAACATCATGGCAGCTGGTTCAAGGGATCGTCCCTTAATGCTTGCAACGGGAAGATATGCACATTGGCAATTACGTTTCTTAAGATATATTGATACAAGACCGAATGGTGATGCCCTGAAGAAATGCATTCTTGAAGGCCCTTACACACCTTCTACTGTCATAATTTCAGCTGTACATGCAACAGATGATTCTCCAGAAGTTCCAAAACGAACAACAGTTAAGACAATATTAAATATGCCTCCTGAAAACAAAGAACATTATCAATCAGAAAAGGAAGCAATTCATTTGCTATTGACTGGAATTGAAGACGAAATCTACTCAACTGTTGATGTTTGCAAGATAGCTCATGACATGTGGATAGCTATTGAAAGGCTACAACAGGATGAATCTCTTAACATTCAAGATGTCAAGACTAATTTGTTTTGGGAATTTAGAAAATTCACTTCTCATGATGAAGAATCGATGGAGTCGATTGTGATATTTGATAATAATCTAATAGAAATTGAACAAGTGAAACAGTTTTTGGGTACAAAGTTTCATCTTAAAGACTTAGGAAAGTTAAAGTGTTTTTTATGGTATAGAGGTTCAAGAAACTGGAAATACTCATACCGAGTCAGTTAATACGTCTAGCAAAGCAAAGTTTAAAAGGGAAGGAGTTACAATCATTTAGAAGGAATAAATCATAATCGAAAGTTGGTAAGTAAATTGATTTACCTGACTTTAAAAATACATGACTTAGATTTATACAATTCATTGCCTTAGTCTAGTAATGCATAAACCATTAGAGTCCACAATATGAAGTTAACATTTAGAGTACTTAGATACTTAAGAGAGAAATACATTTAATAGAAATAATACTTTTGATTCGAAAGTGTTTGTTTATTCTTACTAGAAAAGTGTAAAGTCAAAAAAAAAAATGTGACATGTTATAGTATGTTTTTAGGAAGTAATATTATTTCCTTCAAAAGCAAGGGGTGAGCACTGTTTATTTTGTTGGTTATTTGCCACAAAGAAACCATGACTGTATTTCCAGTTGATAACGGTTTGGTTAATTAATTATGACGATTGAAGTGGTTCCATTAATTGGTTAACCAACCATTTTGCGGATCATATAAGTTTTGCCCAATAAATTGACCCAACCATTACCATTTAAGCTATAAAGAATAGAGAGAAGACGCATAATGACTAAGCAACACACAATTCATGCAGTACATTATCACGCTCGTTATGTATTTTATGTTCTGCTACACTTAACCTTTTTGTAAACATTATATTCCGATTTAACTTTAACTATCTTGATAATACATGTTGAAACTTTTTACTCTCAGAAAAAATAAATAACTTCAAAATGTTTAGTTTTCTCATGGAAAACTTGATTAATAGATATTTCTATTGCTGAACTAATATCACACTTGCAAGAGGCAAAACAATTTCGACAGTATGATGTGTACAAATCTGGACAATCCATATTACGCCACATGTAAGACTACACATAGCCCTCAATTATGCTTCAGAAGAAGACCTAGCAAGAACCTTCAGGGTGCTTAGCAATTAATAAAATTATAATGAAATTAAACATTTGAATTTGGAGTATGGTAACTTACACTATGAGTTTCTGAAACATAGAATTTACATCGAATATTGGAAAAGAATGGAAGGACATCAATATGTGTGAGTTGATGATAACAACGTGCAACGATCCTGGAGAGGTTGGGGGAGGTGAGCGGCTTGAGGTTGGGTACGGGGGCTTGCACTAGATGTGGTATCTGAGTGTATATTGTTTGCGGTCGTGGTATATTATTCCGCTGTTGATTGGTTCAACTGAGTAGAATGATAAGTATGCACGAATTAAGTTTAAGGTGTAACATAAATTTTTTTTTAAAGAGTGCGGGTGGGACCTAGTTAATACAGATCCGCCATATATAGAAGGTTTGATGCCGAGAAGATTATTGCGTCGGGAGAATGGTGACTGTTTAAGAAGATTACGGGTGGCTGTGAGAGTGCTCGAACAAGGTGATGGGAGGTTTTTCGGTAGGGACAGCAGGCGTAATCACACTCGTACTCCGTGTTGTCGCTCCTGATGATGTCCTGCGATCGGAGTAATTTTTCCGTTTGACACATTGATTGGTATGAGTAGAATGATAAGTATGCACGAATTAAGTTTAGGTGGTAACATAATTTTTTTTTAAGATTTACTAGTTAATACAGTCACAAAAATTAGAAGCAAATATTATGTTCTTTTAAGAAATACTGTACTCAACAGTACAGTTTCAGGTATAATACTTGACATGGAAAGCTGCAAGCGTTCAAGAATATGATTATTGATATGGATGTTGTTTCAAGTTTTATAACTAACAAAAAGCTAGTAAACCATACAAATTACAAAAGGGGAAAAGGGATGCCATCTGATATGCGGAGTACGTGTAACATATGATGCAAGATCATGCATAATATTATTTTGCGATTATGAAGATTAATTGCAGAATTAACTATCTTCATTGTTGTGAAACACAAACCGAAATAAAGGAAGTACAACATCGGACAACTAGTGCTATTGGTGCTTAATGTTAATATGAAAAACAAATCAAACAACTATTTATTCAAACGATAATCAAAAGATAACTTAACAGCGTACAACTTGCAACCCTTCCTTGTGCATGTTTATTCTTCAGTTGGAAAGATTGAAGTATGATCTCATTAAACCAAGGTGCATATGTTTAGTCCTGCAAATATGGTTAAGAAAAAAAAGTGTGAAACTAGTTTAATATATTTATAAAAAACTTATTTTATAAAAGGTGGTTACCTTCAACGATTAATTAGGAGGAGGTGGTGAATAGTAGACATAAGGCGTGGATGGCGGTGACTTAAAACCTATTAGAGGTGGTGGAATATCGTCATTTAGGGGGGGTGGTCGTAACTTATAACCAAGTGGAGGTGGTGAAATGTCGTCATTTGGAGAGGGGGGTCGTAACCTATACCCAAGTGGAGGTGGTGGTGAGAGAAACAAACCTCGGGGAGGTCGTGGTGGTCGTCCCTTATAACCTAGTGGAGGTGGTGGTGAAATGTACACATAAGGGGCGGGTGGTGGTGACTTATAACCTTGCGGAGGTGGTGATGAGGGTGCAGGGGGGTGTTGTCCGGTAGCAGGTGAGGGGGGCGGTTGAATGGAGAGATGCGAGATGCTTGCGTGGGGGAGAGGTCGGGGGGGGAGTGTGGGGTAGAGTTGCGGGGGTGGCACCGACTTGTGCGTAGGTTGGTAGCAACCTGAGTGGGGAGTTGGTGGGGGGTGGATAGGGGGTTGGGGTGTGGTGAAGATGAGTCGTGGATCGAGCAATAAAAGGTGGGGTGCGTTGAGGTGGGTGGTGGGGGGGCAGTGGCTTGGAGTCGGAGTGGCTGTGCCCGGAGGTTGGAGTGTAGTTGGTGGTGGATAATGCCTAATGATTTGGTGTTTGAGGTGGATGATGGACTGGTGTGGGTGCTCAGTCTAAGATATGTGCCTGGCTATGCGAATAGTGCAGGTACGGTATTTGTGGTGTTGTGTTTGCACTTGTAATGCCACACTCGTTGAATCCTGCCGGGTGGACCTGTGTCGCGATTAGCCGCGTTTTGCGTTGGTTTGTAATAGTAGAGGAGAGCGTCGATGTAAAATATATCTTAC
This sequence comes from Tanacetum coccineum, assembly GCA_026074375.1. Lineage (NCBI taxonomy): Eukaryota > Viridiplantae > Streptophyta > Magnoliopsida > Asterales > Asteraceae > Tanacetum > Tanacetum coccineum. Next base: position 34,877 of record BQNB010049270.1, read on the forward strand.
TGATATGTTTAGCTTTTTAATATTAGGTGTGGCGTGATTTGTTAGTGGTGGAACTGTCTGTTGGTTAGGTGTCGTGAAATTTTTTTCATAGAGTGGATGGTAGGTGGTAGAGTTGGTGGAGATTCATTTAGTGTTAGGTGTGGTGGTGATATATATTAGAGTGGATTTTAAGTGGTGTTGGCGATTTAGCTATATGGGGAAACTAAATTTTGTAGGTGGCGGCTCGAGTGTTCTTAGGCTGGAAATCGTGTGTGGCGATATTTGCTTAGGGGTGCGTTGGTGCTGTGTCGAATTGGAGATTATTTTTAAGGCGGGGGTGGAAATGAGGTGGTGAGTGAGTGTGAGCATTTCAGTGTGAGGGTGGTGGATGGTTTGAGGAGGTGGGCTCTTTCTCAGCCGTGGAGCTGGTGGTGTTTGGTGGTTTATGGTGGTCGGAATCGGTGCAATTTCATGGGGACGGTAGGCAATTGTAGAGTAGGAGACGGTTTAGTGGTCGGTGGTGGTGAGTTCAAATAAGGCGTTGGTGGCGACTCACAAAGAGGTCGTGATGGTGGTGGAGAATTCTTAGGCGGAAGAGGTGGTTCAAACCAATAGTGGTTGGTGTTAGTGGATGCCGCCGCAGAGCTTATAGAAACAATAACCACCACAAGGGTGATTAAAATGGTATCCGTTCGAGACATCTTACTATATTTCACATTCGTACTAAGAGTATAGTAGTAGTAGGATCTAAGTTGTGATGTTTATAAGTATGTCACTGGATCCTTTATATAGCTAAAATCCTTGTCTACAAATTGAAAAAGTATGGATTAAATTGTAACTCTACATTTTCATGTAGTTAATAAGTGATGTTAAGTAATTTTTATATTTTTTAGTCGGCATGCTTGTCACTTTGGATCTTTAATATCGTAGTGGTATGCTGATGCGTTCCATTACCTTATACTATAATCGAAAGATATGTTTGTGTGTGACGTGTCATAGCCCGCTATACTCACGGTTGGAAAGGCATGTTGTGAGAATATATATTATTAGTGAGATGGGAAAAATTGTCTTTCAACAAAAAAACTTTTACTGCCCATAAATAAGAAACGTTTCATCGGTAATTAGTGGAACTTTGTTAGAACAGCTTTCACGTACAGTTAATTCAGCACGGTTGAGTGGTTTTCTCAACTTTCACTATGGTATATATATGTATGTCGTAAAACAACAAACGATAAACAGAGAAAAGCTTCACAAAACCCTACAATTGCATATTCATCGAAACTTTTCTGGTTCTGGTTTGCTACGTCCTATTAAACTTTCTGATGATTATTTTTATTTTCCATATTGTAGCTTGCTCATAAAAATATTCAAACAGATAATTTAAAATAATTATGATTATAAACATGAAGTGTTTTGATAGTATCATCACCAGTTCATGTCTGGTAAAAGTAAATTGAATTAAATTTAATTAAAGACAATGCATGTTGCTAAAGACAACACAGTGCCTCGTGCAGAAAATTTAGGAGCGACTTCTGATGTTCTGTGGTTGTAAGAGAGAAATTTGCAGGGGTTATTGTATTACTTTTTCTTCAATTTGATAGAATTCATTAAAAATAATCTTATAATATTGTATAGTATTGTCTCGCTTACGTGTCCCGTCGCTATGATTTTTCGTCTAAACCAAAATTGCTCGTGTATACCCCCCCCCCCCCCCCCCACCTCCACCCCCCTCCGTTTTTGCCCGGTTTACGTTCCCCCGTTTTTTGTAATTGCATGGGTTATTGTATTACTTTTTTCAATATGATCAGTCGTTGCATAGAAGCTTTGTTATGTTTTTATTAGAATTTGAATTTTACGATCCCATAATATAGGTGGTTGAGAACATTAGACGAAAGATCAAAATATAGTGTATTGTGGCTTGTTGATCGATGTTAGTACAAGCCATGTGATTACGCCCATGCATCATAACAACTTATTTGGAGTTATTTATAAGCCGGTCGACACCTTTGACATTGGCGAACATTAATAAATGACCCACTTTAATTAGTTACCAAAACTGTCTTAAATAATCAACATGCAGTAGCAAAACACATATCATTATGATCATGTTAAAATTACTAGTTTAGAGTAATCTACCATCTATATATTTACAAACGATATTACGATATAGTTATATGTTATTCACCAAGGAAGTGATACTTAACATCTATAATTTGTCTCACTAGAGAACAATTTGGATCATAATAACTACTAGTGACTAGTTTTAGAGCTATTCTAAGAGCACAAGGTATGGTAACACAATTAACACCGCCACATTAGCTATAACACCATAACATCAACATCCCAAAAACCTCAAGTAATCATAACACTATTAACACCACTTTTTAGAACCCATCAATTTTCTTTTTTTCAAATTTTAAAATAAACTAAATATTTATTCATTCATTTAGTAAAAAACAATTTCTAATTAAAAAAAATCAAAAATGAAATAAAAATATATATAAATGGGTGGGCCTCCATTTTCTTTCTTCTTCCTCGTGAAACTCTCAACACCGGAAAAAAACACACACTACACACACTCAATCAACACACACACAACACATAAACACTTTTTAAAAGAAAAAAGAAAACAAAATGGGTTTTAACGGCGTGGGTGGCTTAACGCCCAACCCAACGCCGTCGTCCAACGCCAACGGCGGGTATGGTAACGCCACCAACGCCTACGCCACGTAGGTGCCATGTAGGCTTAACGCCGGTTGGGCGTTATCATACCCCGTGCTCTAACTGAGATTTAAGCAATAAATGTTAATTAACCTAAAGTGACTGAAACTTTGTGTCAAATTAGGTCTATTTTTAGTGACTTCGGTTCTTGAAATTCGTTTCTCAACAAGTGTAAACCATATTGGATTTATCGAAAAGTAGTGGCAATATTTTCTCTCACTAGAAGTTAAATATAAATTGAGTTTACTGACACGGTCGTTCTTCTGTCTTTTATCTTT
>BQNB010049271.1:0-42122 GCA_026074375.1 Tanacetum coccineum
GGGAGGCAAGCTAGCAAGAATAAAGGGTCATTAAGTCCTTATTTATTTTGTCTACATCTTCATTTGAAAACACATACACAAAACATCAAAAACACACACAACAAAATTCTCTCTTCTCCTTTTCTTGCTTTGGTCGGTCGAACTCAAACAAACATCCAAATCCATACATTTTTCAATTTTGATCAAGTTCTTGGAAGCTTTAGAGTATTTAGGTTTGATTCTAGTATTTAGTTTGGATAAATAACAACATTTAGGTTGTTGGTTAGTCACTAATCCATCTTTAAACCATATCTTTTATAAGTTAATCTTTCCTTAATTTTTCTTGTACTTCTACTAATCTTATCATGTGTTGATACTAGTTGTACAAATGTTTTTTAAAAATCAAAGGTTAAAAGTTTACAAATAGCCTAAAAGGAACTATATATATTTTGAATGGGAGAAAATAAAACATGGGAAAAATATAGTTGTGTTGTTGTGGTTGTATTGTTGTAAAGAAATAATTTACCAAAAAGGATTATTTGCTTATTCGGCTTATTAATAAGCTCGTGAGAGTTTATCTGGACTTATATATGTCTTGGTCCAAACAGAAAACAAAAGAAAATAAAATTTTGGCTTATTCAAGTTTTGTCTTATTTTTCCTAGCTTATTTTCGTGACTTATTTGAGTACTAATAAGGGCTTAAGCTTGTTAGGCTTAATGAATAAGCCCATGTGTGCTTATATGGTTTTGTGGGCCTCGGCCCAAAATCCAAGCCCAAACCATGCGTTTAAGTAATAAGCCGCACGGCTTGGCTTATTTTGTGGCTTATATTTTTGCTTATTTGATACGTCAAGTGTTTATTTGCTTATTCTAATACCTATTGGTATATTTTTGGGCTTATTGTATTTTGGAACCTTTGTATGGGCTTATTGGGCCGAAAACCCCATTAAGGACCCATTTGGCTTTCGACTTAATGTTAAGCCGAGCCTATGGCTTATTTCGATCTTATAAGCTTGGTTTATAAGCTTACATATATTATAAATTATTTTCGTACGTAACGTATTATTATCGTAAGTGTTTTGGCTTGTTAAACTTGATAAATATTTCGGCTATATAATCGGGCTAACTAGTAAATTATATTGGGCTAAACTAACAACTACTAAGTGGAAACGTTGTGGACTATTAATGGGTTATAAGGCCCGATGTATAATGGACTAACTTATACTTATTTAAAATGGGTAACGGACTAAGCAAATGGACTAAAAGTGACTAGTGAAATTTGGGCTAGCATTGGACTCATGGCCAAATAAGTGAAAAACTAGCAAACTTAAACGTTAAAATGGATTTTGGATCGATTTATACTTACATGAGTTTAGGATAATTAAAATAGTTGTTTGGAAAACGTGTTTTGATAAAACATAGCGTGATCGTAGATTTTGGCATTTTGTCAAAAAAATGGTTTTTGAGGAAAAGTGTTTGAAAATAAGGTCTGAGACCTTGGAAAGCGTTTATAAACAAACGGGTCGTGTCGAAATTTTATAAAAATAATATACTTGGAAATATTTTTACTAAAACTTACTTTCTTAAAAATCCGACAAAAAGACGAAATAATAAAAATATTATTTTAATGTCCGACTAAAATACAAAAAAATATATAAATTTATTGAAAAACTTCTATTTTATAATATAGGCATTTAAGATATTTCTTCTTTTGACACCTATATCAAGGACATCTTACCTAAGTAACTTGGGGGATCGGGTAAATAGCCGAAACATATTAAATTCTTATTCCTTTAATTCCTATTTCTTAAATTCAAAATTCTTTAATTCTTATTTCTTTAATTCTTATTTCTTAATGTTTATTTCTTTAATTCTTATTTCTTTAATTCTTAATTCTTTAATTCTTAATTCTTTAATTCTAAATTCTTAAATTCTTATTTCTTTAATTCTTATTTCTTTGATTCTTATTTCTTTAATTCTTATTTCTTTGATTCTTATTTCTTTAATTCTTACTTACTTACCATTCTATCTAGTTTTGAATTTTTAATTATCTTATTAAATAACACATATATATATACATTGTACGTTGACATAAATTCATCAAGTCAAACTTATCAACCACCACATAACAATGATACAAAACCTTTTTTACAACATTTATACAAATGCTTTACAAACACATATGCATTATTTCATTTTCTTAAAGCATATCTCTAAAAAAAACTCTATTAATAGGTCGTGGCCGAGCACCGTTGCACGTTATTATGTGATCATCTATTTTCAGCTACTTTCATTTCTATTTGAGGTGAGTTCTCGTAGTCTTACTTTTAAACTACTTTCCTTGGGGAAAAATAGTACTCAAATCTATTTTAAATTGTTTTACTTCTGTGCTAAAACTAATTCTATGCTTTTGGACAATGCTATGTGCCTATAATTGTGTATGTGAATGCTGCTGTATATGCTCATGCATGCTATTGGGTACATAACTAAGAACTATTTTGTCGACCTATGTAGCTCTAGCTTGTAGGCGATATGTGCGAAGGACTATAAGCCCTTGGATTATTGTTGAATGGTCAGTATGACTTGATTGCTATGATATTCTATGACTACTATGATTGCTATGTATACTGCTTGCACTCCGCTATTATACTGCACTATTGTCTTACTCAAATTCTGGTACAACAACTGGGTTTATACTCTAAACAAACGAGCTCACCAACTTTATGTTGACCTTTTTGAGTATCATTTTCAGGTGATCAGCAATTACAAAACCAAGGTACTTGAAATCAAAGTTATCCAATTTTCCAAGATGTTTTTCTAAAGACAAGTTTTCTCTTCCATCAAAGACTATATTTTATGTAGCTTTATAAACTAAATTTCTTGTAACAAATTATGGTGTAATCTACTATCTTATGCGATGTCTCTGAAACGTCGCACCTTGTGTTTCCGCCTTAGACGGGGTGTGACATAGTAAGTGTCATACAATAGGACATAATAGGAATGCTTGTCATGCTCCTTTGCCAAATCTTAAGGTAACATTTTAGAGCTTACTATGATACATTTTTTTCGTTAATCTTCTACTCACTTTTACCTTAATGCTACAACAATAAAAGTCAGTGCCACATCCAGAGTCCTCTAATCAAGTGAATGCTCAAGAATTTTATGACTCATAGGCAAACCCGTCTACAGCTTACAGCGATATGCACTTGGATGACTTGTACTAGTATTTTGTAACTTTATAAGTTATTTGAACATTTTTCTTTGCTAGAAGTTTATGTAACCGACACAACTTTGAATAATCCGTCTCGTAATCGTTCCAGTATACTAAAACATGAGTTGTTTAACATTTATAAATTAATTCCTTTTAATACAAAAGGCATACTTCCAGGCTTACTAGGACATAAATGTTATTGTTACAAAAACATTCTACATTACAAACATGCCTTGTGAAAACATTAGGCTCCAAATGTTATTCAAAGTACCTTATGCTGAAAATAAAATCTAGCCATACGCTCCCAATATGCGAGGGCTGCCTGTATGGGATCTTCCACATCTAATGATAATCCATGTGTCAATCGATATAAAAACATACATACCCACACCCCACAGTCACCAAACACCCCACCTTGCTTTAGTACATTATCAGCAATTGTAAATGTAATCCTATACGTATTAGGGTCAATGCATTTCTTGTCAAAACATTACATACTTCTAGAACTTTAGGAAGTTTATCCTGTAGACAACAATATAAAGCATAATACTAGTAAGTATATAATACTACAAAACAGATACAATAAGACAAACAAATAAAATTTAAAACATATAAATAATATTAAACAACATATACAATACACAAACAGACATCATAAACTTACTTAAATATAAATAAAGCGACTTAAACTAAATTAAAAGACATACTGCTTATAACTATAATACATAGACTTTTACAAAACCTAATATATACTACAGTCATCCTCACTTTCCATAATTAGCGAGTCATTATATGAACTCATGTAGAATGAACCGCCGTTACCTTTATTGCCAAGATGACGAAAGTGTTGGTATACTTTCAATGAATTTGCCATATTGTAAGGCCTTTGAGCTTCAACTATAGCCTCTGCTGATTGTGTTGTCGTGTAGGCTTTATTTTAGAGTATTCAAGTTTTAAATTTATATTTTGCCGACTTTACCTAAAACAACACTTTAATGGGCAGTGTACTCGATCAGATGGAGTTTCATGGTAAGTAGGGTGTCGATCACAAAGAGCGAGAACTAATCTTTTATTTTATCAATATTTTGATTAACTAAACTAAGTTATTTTAAACTATGTTAATTCTATTCTATGTTAAACCTATGCTAAACCTATGTTAATCCTAATTTTAATGGATAAGGAGGGGGGATTTTTAGCCTGAGAGACTGGCACTTGTTTTGTGGTAACTTAATTTAATTTAAGACACAATAACACACGCAAGCAGACAGATAAAAGATAGAAGAGCGGTCTAGCCAAATATAAGAAAAATGTATTAACCATGATTAATCCAATTAAAATGTTGGTTTGTTTATTTAGTGCAATGAATACTTATCTCGAGGCGGCATATCATTCTTAAGACTTAGGCGTTACTTCTTCTTAAGACATAAACACGTAGAATCCTGTCATAATTAAATGTATCTGCATAAAGCATCTTATTTGCTGATTACAATCTATCTTAGGTGTTAAAGCAATGGTGATCATGTTAAACCCTAGCTTATAGAGACTTTACCCACTTACTGCTTAATGGCGATTTATATACTAGTATTCTACTGGCCAAGTCTTTACCAATTGCTTAAGAACATACTCGTTGATCCCAGGGTTCACCTGCTGGTCCAACTAAGCTCCCTAATCTAAAAGCGAAGATAGGTCATTATTTTTGAACCTATTGGTATAGATATATAAATCACTATATGGAGAGCCATCTCGGCATCTAGCTAACGTGGTCGGTATCACTAGATCCAGTTGAATGATAAGTTGCATACAAAAGCACATAAACAAGTACAAATTGATAAACATAAACAAGCAATCATTGATAAATTAAGCATTCAAGATAAACAAACCAAACATTCAAATCTTCATAATAATAGCTAATACCCAAGGGTATTAGCCCTCAAACGTCATAATCAATACAAGAGTAATAATTCAACCAAGGTAAACTAACCGAGTTAAATGAATGATACCAAAAATCAAACGATTACTAAAGTATAGGAGATTACAAAGTGTTTCCTATGGAATTGATAGCTTTGCTTCACCTATTCTGCTCTTTTTGTCTTCTGAAAATCGACTTTTGTGGTTAAGGTATCGAAAATATGAATAAGCATACTAAAAACCCATTTTTAGGTTTTTTATTTATACTGTCTGGAATTTAGTCGATACGGCATATCGAGAGAGATGTATACGGCGTATCAGGGGTTTCTTGGAATAGGGACCACGTTCGATATCTTCCAGAATATTTTATTACTTTATATTGAATACGGCGTATAGAGTTCTCCTAAATTTGGCGTATTGGACTTTATATATTCGTGGTTTCTTGTGAAGTAGAGGCACATATATGCCGTATCTTCCTTGATGGATACGGCGTATAGGATGTCAGAGTCAGTTTCTTCAAATATCTTCATTTAAGCTCCAGAATGCGTGCCTTTTTGCTAATCTTCACCAAGTACTCCATAATTAGTGCAAATTTCAAATACAAATGATTAAGTAACATTTCTTGCAATAATTATACAAAATGGGTTATTTACATAGGATAAATGATGCTATAAAAGTGACGTTATTTGATGTCATTAAATATCCCCCCACTTGAATCCTACTTGTCCTCGAGTAGCCTTTAGAAGTTTATGAAAATGTATCCCCAAGAATTTTTCGGTTAAGAATTTATTTGATTACAAGTATACAACCAAACACCTCACGAAATAGGAAGATGAAAACACTCAAATCACTCAACTAATCTATGTGGTAACATATAACTAGTTTGCTCAATTGCTCGGCCGTGATGAGTATTCTATCATAAGCTTGGCAAGGATACATATCTCCACCACTAGAGCTAAGGAGTAACAAGTTTATAAAGGTAAATTGGGTTTTTATGTTAAGGCTTAGGGTTGATCATTCTAACAATCTTTCACCAAAAGTACCACACCAACAAGGCAGCTAAATCACACATACATGGCCGTAACGACGAATAGACATGTGTGACTCAATCACATCCTCATTCGAGTTTAACCAAGGGTTAAGATGAAGAATGATATAGGGTATGAATCTTCTAACTTTCACCAAAAGTAATAAACCAACAAGGCAGCTGAGTCACACATACATGGCCGAAATGACTGAATAGACATGCATGACTCAATCACATCCTCATTCAAGTAAAACCTAAGGTTAATCATTAGGAAAGGGAAATAAATTGTTGTTAAATAAAAAATTTACGAAGCAAAAAGATTAAGTCCAAATAGATAAGGTACAAGTTGCTAGATACTTTTTTCTCGACCGTTACCATGATAAAGACTTATAAATATTTACACAAACGTCTAGATCATAGATCAAAAACAACAACCTAAGCTGGCGTTCTGTGATGGTCGACTCCCAATCATCCCATACTTTACATACTTTTACAAAGACAAGTGGCGATATCTACCAATTTATACAAAACTCTACATCGTTGATTTATAACCATCTATCAACGAATAATCGATCCTTTAAATAATTTCATCGGTTTAAGCTTTAACTAACCGACTATCTTCAAACTTTCCTCCTCTTTTTTTTGTTGCAATTTTCTATTTTTTTTATTTTTTTTAAAAACTATACTACGAATCTAGGTGTAATTTCACCATCTTCACGATCATAATATCTTCGGATAATTTCTTCCATGATTCTTTATTCTTCGGACATACCAATAATGGTGATGGTAGTAAAAATACATGAGTTTTGACTATTTTTTACATTCCCATTGCAATGTGCAAATTTCCCAACCATACCAGAGATAGAAAATGACACAAGACATAGGAAATACATAATTTACACTTTAAGCAACTAGCAACTGATAAATGGACTTAATCTAACAGGTTAGGCTAAGGTGTAAAGGTGTAACGAAACAAATAGTTGGTGTTATCCTAATGGATTGGATCTACTGGTTTTTCTAGGGGTATCTTACTCTTAAAATAAGAGTAAACAAAGAGTTTATACGGGGGTTAACTAACCGGTGTAGTTAGTAAATAATACAACATATAAAGGTTTTTTGGGTGTAATCCTAGAAATTTACCAATTTAAACAAGTTACTCTATCTAAATCCATCGTACTCATTATTGTGGTCTCGAATAGATATACCAAGCCAAGTTCTAAAGTCTACAACATCACCGGCACACTCATACTTTTATGAGATTTGGGTAAACATTTAGAAATGGGTAAGTTTGAATCCTTATAATATCTAATAAGGGTTATGTTATGCAAGTTATGTAACTAGTAAGTTCACAAAAGTATGCTTGATTTTTTTAAATTTGAGCATATTTAAGCATTTTAATGTGAAAAATATGACAAGTAATGTTCTAATTCCCATCCCCCACTTAAATTATACAACGTACTCGTTATACGGATAAAACATTAAAAACAGGAAATTAAAAGAATTAGAACGAGAAACTCCCCTGATGTTTTGCTCGGTAGATTCTCCAAATTGAGTTTATGAGCAAGAATGTGTGTTGTAAATGCGTCTGGATGCCAGCATGACTACAACACGCATAGGATTCCAGATGATCGATACTTCACCAACATTGTCGATTTCTTTTCTAGCGAGGTCCTATGCAAAATATAGGAAAAACTATGCAAAATCCTATCTCGGGTATCCTATGATTAATAAAAATATAAATAAATTATACAGGCAGTCAATACGCCGTATCCCAAAACCAGGATACGCCGTATAGAAAGTCCTGTAAAAAGTATCAATACGAGTCAGTCTGCCAAATACGCCGTATCATGTGCATGAATACGCCGTATAGACAAATTTGACGATAAAGTTTTAAATGCAGAAAAATAAAGGACTGATAACGTCCAGACATTCAATACGTTGTATGGTATGGAGCGGATATGCCGTATTGTGTTGTTGTGTAGGGTTTATTTTAGAGTATTCAAGTTTTAAATTTATATTTTACCGACTTTACCTAAAACAACACTTTAACGGGCAGTGTACCCGATCAGATGGAGTTTCGTGGTAAGTAGGGTGTCGATCACTAAGAGCGAGAACTAATCTTTTATTTTATCAATATTTTGGTTAATTAAATTAAGTTAATTTAAACTATGTTAATTCTATTCTACATTAAACCTATGCTAAACCTATGTTAATCCTAATTCTAACGGATAAAGGGGGATTTTCAGCCTGGAAGACTGGCATAGGTTTTGTGGTAACTTAGATCAATTTAAGACACAATAACACACGCAAGCAGACAGACAAAAGATAGAAGAGTGGTATAGTCAAATATAAGAAAACTATATTAACCATGATTAATCCAATTAAAACATTGGTTTGTTTATTTAGTACAATGAATACTTATCTCAAGGCGGCATCATTCTTAAGACTTAGGTGTTACTTCTTCCTAAGACATAGACATGTAGAATCCTGTCATAATTAAACATATCTGCATAAAGCATCCTATTTGCTTATTATAATCTATCTTAGGGGTTAAAGTAATGGTGATCTTGTTAAACCCTAGCTCATAGAGACTTTACCCACTTACTGCTTAATGACGATTTATATACTAGTAGTCCACTAGCCAAGTCTTTACCAATTGATTAAGAATGTACTTGTTGATCCCAAGGGTCACCTACTGGTCCAACTAAGCTCACTAATCTAAACGCGAAGATAGGTCATTATTTGTGATCCTATTGGTCTAGATATATAAATCACTATATAGAGTGCCATCCCGACATCTAGATAACGTGTTCGGTATCACTAGATCCAGATGAATGATAGGTCGCATACAAAAGCACGTAAACAAGTATAAATTGATAAACATAAACAATCAATCAACGATAAATTAAGCATTCGAGATAAACAAACCAAACATTCAAATCTTCATAATAATGGCTAATACCCAAGGGTATTAGCCCTCAAACGTCATAATCAATACAAGAGTAATAATTCAACCAAGGTAAACTAACCGAGTTAAACGAATGATACCAAAAATCAAACGATTACTAAAGTATAGGAGATTACAAAGTGTTTCCTATGGAAATGATAGCTTTGCTTGACCTCTTCTGCTCTTCTTGTCTTCTGAAAATCGATTTTTGTGGTTAAGGTATCAAAAATATAATCAAGCACATTGAAAACCCGTTTTTAGGTTTTCTATTTATATTGTCTGGAATTTGGTCGATACGGCGTATCGAGAGAAATGGATACGACGTATCGGGGGTTTCTCGGAGTAGGGACCACGTTCGATATCTTCTAGAATATTTTATTACTTTATATAGAATACGACGTATAGAGTTCTCCTGGATACGACGTATTGGACTTTATATCTTCATGGTTTCTTGTAAAGTGCAGGAACTGATACGGCGTATCTTCCTTGATGGATACGGCGTATAGGATGTCAGAGACAGTTTCTTCAATTGTCTTCGTTTAAGCTCCAGAATGCGTGCCTTTTTGCTAATCTTTACCAAGTACTCCATAATTACTTCAAATCTCAAATACAAACGATTAAGTAACAATTCTTGCAATGATTATACAAAATAGGCTATTTACATGGGATAAATGATGCTATAAAATTGACATTATTTGATGTCATCATCTCCCATAGTTATAAATCCGAGTAACTTTAAACTTTCATAGGTATCAATGTTATACATATTATGCAATGATGTTATTGCACCACCATTGACCTCTATAACCCACACGACAAAAGTTAGTCTAACAGGCCCTATGTAGTTTCCAAATAGAACGAGAGAGTTTCCAAGCTTTGAAATATAGAAAGGTATTGGTAGAAGGTTTTTAAGGTGTTTGGTATGTTAATGAGACCAAAATATTCGGTATTCATATCAAAATACATAATCATGTAATTTTTGAAAGAAACACCATCGTAACATACAACACTTTCAGAAGCAACCCGATAAATATTTGTCCCAATGCAAGCCTAAGAAGACCGTTTGAGTCTGATTGAATGATGAGGGAGATGGGTGCGTGGAACAAAGTTCCAGTGCTTCGTACTCAACTGAAATTCTACAACACTCCAAGGACCATGATCGGTTTCTAGATATGTAATCTTTACAATGGTCGGGTCTAACGAAACCAGGTGAACACCAAAACCAAACACTATTTTTTCCAAATCTATATTAGGTACCCAATAATGGATAACTATTCCCATATATTTTCTTATAGAGGGGTTCCAAATACTAGCCATATAATTTGAAGAGAAACACCACAACCTATAACAACTACCAATAGCCTTATTATTCAAGTTTAAATCAGGTAGACTAGGGGGAATGTGTGGATACCGGGTGAAATAGAAAGGAGCATCTATAAAAAAATGTAGTTTGTAACAACAAAACCCTGGTCATACATTACAAGAAATGATGCAGGCTAACTTGGGCGAGCACCATATGAGACAACAAACTCAGTGCTATCGATGATAGACTTCCATGTCTTAGAAACAATTCTAAAGTGAAGCAAAGACTTAACGGGACGTCTTAGCATTACTTCATTCTGAATTTCTAAAGGTATGTTGTCCGACATATTTCTTTATAAAGTAATAAAAACTAGCACAATATTGATTGAAATATTTGCAGGAAATGAAAAACAGATTTATAGAAGGAGAAATATTTCTGTTTGGACTTGTATGCTATTTAGGGACTGCAACATTGGTTTATAAGCACACTTGATAGTACCTTAGTCATTAATACAACAATTTGGGTTTGGTGGAGTATCTAATACATGCATTAATATCTTACAATCCCCTAGCTTCATTGAATTTTGTCTAGGCAATATGTAAGCATTGTGTCACAAAGAAGTAGTAATGGAAACAATCAAGGGCATACAATATTATTTAGGCAATGATACAAAACACCAAAAACAATAACTTATAAACATTTAAAAGAAAATTTGAATTAAGAACACTAACCTGTAAACAGTCCATTGTCCTGATATACCATTCACGACACTCAATAGCATAAGTGTCACCTCTATCATAAAAGGTAACCAAGCCGGAACGAATATCAAACTAGGCAAGACACCAGTGTTCACCCGGTTCATTTAAAGGAATAAATACCTACGTAAGTAATAAAGTTGAAAGCGTTCGTCATCAAAAAATTTAACACCCATGTACAAATTTGGAGAATAAGATTGGCAAAACTTAACATTACCTGATCAACTTCACTCCAGGGCAAATTATAAGTTTGCCCATTAGCATACCAATCTGGCATTGAGTTTTGTAATAGCATCTGAACAAAATAACTAGAAACCATGGCCTAATCAGCTGACTTTGGTTTAACATGCCACATGTACTCCACCCACAAATCTATATGTTGTTAAAGGACAAACAATTCTTAAATTAATTAAACATAAAAATCTAAAGGTCCAAAATAATCAAAAGGGATTAAATATATACTTCATCCAATAGCCAGCCTTTCCTTAGAGGATCTAAGCACACCAAAGACTCCCAGAACTTTCGATTAACCGTCCGATCATTACACCATGGAAATCTACAACGAAGCAGGCCAGGCTGTCCAAGATACAGGTCCAAATCCTCTGTTAACCAAACATTGTCTATGGAAGTGTTACAACGAGAAAGATCCTATAAAAAAGTTAAACTGTATTAGGAAAATGACATTTAATACATCCTTGTAAAATAAAAAATAGTTTCATACCTCAAACCATGGTTTCACATTTTTTAGGAATTCTGTCATGTCCTGATGAATTACACAACGGCCTTGTGATTTATCTTTAAACTTACTGGATACTTTCAGCCAGCTAGATGAAGTAACACAAGTACAATGACTTCTCTTCTTAGGTACCACACACGCGATAGCCTGTTCATATGCTCTGAATTCATAAGTGCGTACTCATGTTTTTTATAATCTTTTTTTGAAACTTTCTCATCTTCCAACAACTTTTCTTCTTCACGCATCAACCTAGCCTCCTCTTCTAATCTAAACATGCTCTCCTCTTCCATTATTTTCTCCTCTTTAAACAACAACATTTCTTCCTCCTCCAACTTCAACCTAAACTGCTCTTGAAGAAGATAGTCCTGTAAATGAGACACCAATTTGAGCAAATTACTTCTCTAAAACAAAAGTAAACAATACAAGTGTACTTTACCTCATCAGCATCTTCATTAATATCCAAATCTAAACAGCCCGATCCACTACTACAACTTGGAGGCTCAAACAATTCGAGGAATTCTTTATTAAGCTCATCGCAAAACTCTATGCTAAGATTGCAAAAATCTTTGTTAAACTCCAATTTCTCAACGACTCTACTATTTATTTCGCGAACAAGAACCTATCAAGTGTATGTTTCAAACTACGTCAATCATACCAGTTGGAACTGTTTATTCAAAACCTTCGTAAATATGTCTATACCAGAATAATTGCCTCAAGTTTGAATATACGAGAATTCAAGTATGTAATAACACGATCCTTAAGCATGCTTATCTTGCTCCTAGGCATCGTTGGTATCGATGTAGTCATTATTCTAGCATACTTTTTGCGTTGATGTCCAGATACAACCTTTAATAGGAAAGCCTCGAAAATATCTGGTCTTCGGTTTGGAGTCCTTGGTATGTAGTTCTTTAAGAATTCATTGTTACATGTCCACCCTTCTATTAAGTACTCAGCCAAAGTAGGTCGAAGATCAATTGTTGGGTTTGATTCCTATACAAATAAAAACAATCAAAAGTGGAAATGATGAATTATAAAAAAGAAGCTTAAAATTTTATACCTTGCAAAAAAGGTAACTATAATCAGAACTTTTAAAGATAGCCTTTCTCGACCACGCTAATCCTCTAGGTATAACTTCATTGTCTTTACTCGACCAACGATTGCTTCATTCAAATGATTCAAAAATCCAAATCTAACAAAAAAATGTTACATTTATATGAAAGAATATAATATTTAGGTAAGCAATCAAGAGTATATACAAAAATACTAACCTTAAAAGACCAAACAAACCTCGACAACGTATATGTGGGAACATAGTTACGAGACATATGCAATCGTTTAAGGTGCTCACCCTTGTGATTTGATACTACATTCATAATTTATTCGTAAAATGTATCCATATATGCTCACCCCAAGGAAAGTCATTCCATGCTTCAAGATTTTCTACCAACCTCATAAGTGTATCATCAAATTCATGAACCAACATACGCCCCATAAAGATAACCTCTATGGATAACAACAAACATACACGAACAACGTCTTCGTCACATAGTTTGGAAAAGAACTCCTCATCCTCAATAACTCTAATTAAATCTAAACTAGTTATGTTTAAACCTACCCTATGGGGAAATACCCTAAAACGAAAGTTAAGATCACCTTTGATATAACAAGTGAAAATAACCTCTTCGTAACGCAAGCCTGTAATTAGAGAAAACTGACGATGACCAAAATGTAGACCACGACCATGGACATAAAATATCAAAGGCATATCATAATGAGAATCATTCACATAACACTGCTTTTGTAGCATATAATCTATCATATGTGGTTCATGATCAAAATATGCAAGATCCAACCATTTCCCGAAACAAGATGTCCTAAACAATTTCCTCATCTTTTACTTCACTTTTCTTTTATAAACATAAAGTACTTCAACTTACTTGTTATTATGATTTTGGCTTCATAATCCTAAAAGACATATACCAAAAAAGGAAAAAATATAATTATTTCACCAAATTGACAACTTAATACTTATAACAAGTATCAACAACAACAAAATTTAATAAATCTACGTACACATTATCCTTGTTATTTACATGCCTTTTCTTTATTAAATAAATCAGTGATCAGGTTAAAGTCCTCAAACATAGTATTACAATGATCAGGTTAAAGTCCGCAAACATATTATTACAATTCACAATGCGAATCGTCATAAAGGTTACATGTATATAGTTTCTGATATAAAGTTTATTATTCAGTTCTAAAGGTTCAAGTCCACAATCTTTCTTATTCTTCTTAAAGGTTCCATGTACATAGTTTGTCATCACACCTTATTCAGATAGCTTAACTGTCATTTTGTTATTGTCTAGGTAGTTTTATTTATATCCATTTTACTTTAACCATAGATGTATCATAACATAAAATACCATTCATTGACTACGATCATAAAAGGTACATTGACTAACACAAACTTAAACTTAACACAATGACTAGGATCATAAAAGGTACATAGACTGACACAAACGGAAACTAAACACAATCAAAAGATAGACCTTAGACCATAACTTAAAACATGACAGAAGACTAGAAAAGTGAGCACATCAGACTAGGGATGAAACACCATATACATTTACTTTCCTCGCATCTGAACCACAAATGAAATCTTCTTGAGCACCTTGATCTGGGTCTGACTGATAGCATTCATAAAGGCCCTAGCTTTGGAAAGATCAACATCATTAACATCCCTAAGCAACTTAACACTTTCATAGGCCAATATGCTACCTGCAACTTCTCAAGCTTAGTAATGAGCTCTAACCTCTGTGCAACACGATTAGCATACTGCCCTGCAATTTGGTTCATTTTCCTACTAAGCGCAAAGTCTAAATCATTTTACCTTTAATAGAACACAAGCATCATGTCCTTAAGTTGACTGGAATTGGCAGCTTGGGCAAGTCATGCGAGGCGTGCCATTTGTGGTTGGAATGATTAGTTTAGAAACTAAGAAGGGTTTATTGATTATTTTAGGGGAGGGAAGGATGTTTGTGTTATGATAAAACTACAACCAATGCAACCTATATATAGGGAGAGATTGCATACAACCAATAATTTAAATAACACTTAAGATCTACTAATCTACAGTTGGGTCATCTCACTAACTTATGCAACTTATTAAATTGTACGATTTGACATAAACTTATAACTTATGCAACTTGATGAAATACATATATGAAAGTGGAAAAAAACAACTTCTATGACAATTCTAAAAATGGTAATAAGCTACTAAGTTTTCCAATCCTAAAACAAAAATTCCTTCTTAGGCAGTCTCATACTAGTATAACTTGTCTGTCCATTTACAATACTTCTATGAAGAATCCTAAAACAAAAATAAAATGGAAATTTAAATATACCCATTTACAAGTATATATTGTCAATTCATTGATCATTCCTAAAAGAAAAATACAAATAAGTTTTCACATAAAAAATTAAGGCAATAACTACATTCATGTCCATCTAGCAACCATTTACAGCTCATGTCAGGTCTAATTAAAGGCAAAAGCTCAAGGCACAAACATAATATAATTAAAAGATGAATACTGTGTGATTTGAAATGGTGTAAGAATATATTTAAGGAAATAACTACATTCATGTCCATCTAGGTAGTCTCATACTACTCATATCGTCAACCCATTTACAATACTTATATGAAGAATCCTAAAATAGAAAAAAATGAAAATATAAATATACCCATTTACATGTATATATTGTCAATTCATTGACCATTCCTAAAAGGGAAATAACATCTAGACAGTTTCATACTAGTTATATTGTCATGCCAAACCAAAAATGGAAATTTAAACATACCCTTTACATACACGTATTAACAATAAAAAAAACCATTGGCAGTCAACGGGGGAGGACTCAACCATTTAATGTAATGATTTGAAAGGATAATAACTACTAAACTAACCAAACACAAGTGTTCACAAACTAAACTAGTTGTAGACTAATAGAACTAAACTATACAAACTTATCAAGGAAGTAACCCATCTAGCAACCATTTGCAACTCATTGTCATATCAAATTAAAGGGAAAAATTTAAGGCAAAAAAAGGGTTATTGTGTGATTTAAAATAGTGTAAGAATGCATTTAAGGCAATAACTACATTAATGTGCATCTAACCCACTTGCCTTTATATAACAATAGCAAACTACCCCAATGAAATACAAAACAAATATAACAGAGCAACCCAAAACAAACAAATTTTTCAATAACTAAACATATAATGAATAACAAGATCATGAATAAAACATATAAAATTACTTTCGCAAACCAAATAATTTGAATGTGTACGATGATTAAGAACCCTAATTTATAATTTTTTAAATAACCCATATCTGAATTAAAAACCCTAATTTATCAGCCCCTTTATCATTTGTATCGATCTTATCAATTGTATCAATCTTCATCCCATATCTTGAAAATTGTATCAATATTCAACCACAGATCGAAGTTCGTTGACAATCAAAGTCATTAACAGTAGTGTTTAAAGAGCATTTGGGTGTATGTGTCTGTGTGTGTTAGTGTGTAGTGTTTAATTTTCACAAAACCCAAGGGAAAAAAATAATACTGAAACTACTATTTCACCTACTGAGTCGCATAAAATGAGTACAAGTTGCATAAGTATTTATATAAAATAAAAATTATTAAAAAATATAAAAGTACAAGTAGCATAAAATGGATAGTCAAAGTTGCATAAATAAAGTACCTTACACATTGTACTTTTATCTTACAAAGTTGTACTTCCAAAAAGTAGAGAAAAAAAATACACTTTTTAATTTTTTAATCAAGTCGCATAAGTCGCATGAGTCGCATATGGTCGCATAATTAACTGAGGGCAATTGGGTAAACCATTTGCGATTAGGGAAATTTTTAATCAAGTCGCATAAGTCGCATGAGTCGCAATGATTTATTTACCTTTTATAAAACAAGGTTTTAATACATAAGAGATTCTTATTAAGTACACTCTATAATCATCAATATTAACACAATAACAAAAAAAATTCAATGTCATTCATGAAAATGTACACATCCTTATAAGAGAGTTTTTATTTGTGACAATAAATGAAATAAAAAATTGTGAAAAAAAACTTCTTAAAGAATGTCACTAATTAATTTCGAAAGTAAAAAGTAATATTTCCTCCTCTAGTTTCACTATGTTACATTTTTAGCATGTTCATTAATTATTAATAGAACAATAATTGCTCTTTGAATTCATGAAGGTTTTAAACTAATGAACCACAAATAAATTATGAGAATGAATAATTTTAAATTCAAAACACTTAAATTTAAACTAATAAATTAAGTGTTAAATTTAGCATAACAAATAAGGTTATTGAATAAAATTATTAAACCAAATTCTCAATTTACAATAAAATTATTTTGGTTTCAATAAAGAATTCATTCTCACTAGTGATTCATAACCTTCTAAATAGCAAGTCATTAGAATCCTTGATATTCACTTAACACAAGCTTTTAACATTTGTGAAACATTTTTTAAAAGAACTCTTGAACATAAAACATTTTCTAAGACATTGTTTCATTATAGAAATATTTTAAGATCATTAGATGCGTCTTTATTTAATTAGTCTACACATATAAAGAAACTTTGATTATCTTACTAAAGTTTTATAATTAAATAAGTTGGTGGTCATAATGTAAAATTGTCAACAAACTTAATAAGGAAAAATGTCATATTGAAATACATAAAAGATTAGCGTATCCTTTTAACTTAGAAATCACATAAATGCTTAAAAACACTATAAAATTGTAGACCTTAATGATGAGAAGTTATTTAAAAGTGTACATTCATGTGTTATTATTGAGTTTATGAAATTAAACTTTATCATAAACATGCAATCCAATCTTTCTGTAATCCTTATTAATGTGTCATTTTATCAACTATAGGAGTTATGAGATGATCGTATCATAATGCATGTTGAAATTCTTTATGACCATAGTAAACATTAGTTTACCCTTTTAAATATGTTTTAAATATTTAGAGGTTACAAGAACTTATAAATGGTTATCTAAGCAAATGACTTGTACTTATGTACATAAGGGACTATTCAAAATGAGAACTATATCAAATTACTAACATAAAAGTATAACTAACCATAGGGCAAATGTTAGTTATTGAAATCTAACGACACCACAAAATTAAATTCACATAAGAAGTTTGATGGAATTGTTAACTTCTCGTTGGTTCCATTAACAACCCATTAATAACTTCTACAATTAATTATGCAAAATCAACTAACAAAATACATCACCGTTGGGCAGAAATATTTGCTAACTAATTAATTAATTTGCATATATCAAATTATTAACATAAATGTATAACTAACCATAAGAAAAATGTTAGTTATTGGAATCTAACCACACCACAAAATTAGATTCACATAAGAAGTTTCATGTAATTGTTACCTTCTCGTTGGTTCCATTAATAACTTCTACATTTAATTATGAAAAATCAATCAACAAAATACATCACCGTTGGGCAGAAATATTTACTAACTAATTATTTAATTTGCCAAATACCGTTTGCGATCAAAATTATGATTATCCGTTGGGCTAATCCACAATCTCGAACACACCAACACGTAACTTAGTATGACTTTAATTCACATAATTGTTTTGATTAAGTGTTTTCTGTTGGGCCAACACTAACTTTGACAATTAGGTAGTCATATGTATGACCGTTTATTCACTTAATTGTTTTAACTCGTAGCCTTCCATTGGGCATGACTATTAAATAGTGACATGTTAAATATAAAATTACAACCATGTCAAATAATGCCCTTTACTAATTAAATCATTATGAAAGAAAAACACTACAAAACTCATTGTTCAAAGCTTATAAACAAGTTAGCAGTTATGTAATGTTTCTTTCTAAAACCTATTATAGAATACTCTCGATTAAATTGTCCACAAGTTATGACAAGATTGAGATTCTTTATGTTGAGACAAACGTGATGGTCAAATATATTACATCCATAAGAAAACTTAGGCCAATCCATAAAATTTAATATTGTCTTAAAGTGTAACAAAATAAGTGTCACATCTCTTAATAAAATAGAACACTCTCATGTTATTTGTTTAAAGCTTATAAACAAGTTAGAGATACTTTAAGAGTTTACAATGTCTCTACATTATGACTAAATCTAAGTTCATAAAAAACAAACAAAATTCGGTATCGACATTAAAGTGAGACAATAATTAGTGTCACAACTCATATAACTGTTTGTATAAGAAATAGCAGAATACTAGAACTTAATCATCATGCCATGTATTATATAAAATTATTTTAGATTTCATTCAACATTATTTGAATCAAAATAATCATGCCATGTGTTATATAAAAGTTTACACATTTATCTAATATTATTTCTCCATAGTTAAGAAGAAAAACATTAACTCCTTTTAGTCAAGATATAGGAAAAGAAACAAGCGATGACATTTGATTTCTCATACAGAAAGTTCGTAAATGATAGCCATTATATCATAAATGATGTCCATAATATCATATATCATTAATGTTAGCGAATATCGTATTTTGATATTGGATATTTCTCTATAATTGTTGCCAAACTTATTTATTGCATTAGTATATTTGTACATTGTATATTGTTGATTTATATCGGTAATATTAAAAGTAATTAAATAATATTTAGTTACCATAATGAGACTCCGTAGGATATTGTATCTTGATGGGAGATCCAATTTCCTTATGTGATAATGTGTAGGTAATGAATTATGGTTATGATTAGATAATCATACCTAAATTAGGAGTTGATTCCTGCTTGACCTCTCTTATAAATAGAGGATTATTCACCTCATAAAAATACACACAAACATTATGATCCATCACTAAGAAGAGAGGATTAAGTAGAAGATCTCCATCCTACCCGTGTTCTTCGATCATGGTGATCTCATCTCTCGTATCGAGTAAGTTTTAATGTTATGCTTAATGTTATTTGATCGTTCATATTATGATTATATGTTTCTTGGGATATTAATCAATATGCTTATATGTTTCTAGGGATAATTAATCAATATGTGGCATCCGATCATGGTTTATAAAGCATAATATGTAACTATGTAACGATCTCAATATTAATGATTTCTGATATTATGGCGTACTGTCAGTGTGAGAAATCAAATGTTATCGCTTGTATTCTTTTTCTAGATCTTGACTAAAAGGAGTTAAATGTTTTTTTGTTTTTTTAACAACGAGGTAGAAATTACCTTACGCAATGCCACGAGGGCTGCATTGTCTATGTAGCATGTTTGCCGAATATATTTTTTGCTGCAACTATTTTCATGGGTCATAGGTGAGTATGTTTGTTAAGAACTTTTTGGTTATTATTATAACCACTCTATAAAGAAAAATAAGTGAAAGAGCCATACTTCAAGAATAATCTACTTCTAAAGTGCAACACTATAGTCCCTAAACAACAATCTTTATATGTTCCCTGTGCAGCAAATTTTCCGATTCAAACTTCTTTAGATGTTGTAGCTAAAAATATATAGTTACATTAACTAATGGAAAACACACTTAGAAACACTTATTATATATCAAAAGCAATATCCAGTTTGAGCACCACGAAATGCCCCTAACTGTTTGCCATTCTGAGCTGAAACTCTATCTTAAGCTATTTTCAAGTTAATAGAGTTGCATAAAAATAATGGATCAACTGTAAACCCCCAAATGTTTTTATAAAAGCTACCTGAAACGTGAAATTTTAGCGATGTTATTCTTAAATTACCTTGTAGCTCTCAAAATTCTATTCAAGAAGTACTAACAAACAAAATCTCTTTCTCAAATTCTCTTGTTCCTTATCTTTATCTTGGTATTTCCACACTTGAAGCGGCGGATTCAAGGTGTATGTCTCTCTCTGTACGTGCTTTATAAATGTAAATGGGTCATTCAATCACGTCTATTTTTTATTAGAATCTCTTATATGAATATCGTTTTTTAGTTCATTTTACTCACTCAGCTCTGGATTCTTTGGCCTCTTGGATGTGCGGGTTCAGGTAGCAGTGTGTGACCAAAGTGGCAGAAAGTTGTAGCTGAACATTCCTGTATTTAGAAACTCTACAGAAACTAACGATAATTATCACAGGTTTTTCCAGCAACTCGAGTGCGTCCTTATTAAAGTTTCTTGCTATCTCGTCCTAAAGTGTGAGTTCAATGATACTTCCACTGTTTATGCCACAAAGTGCCCATAGTTAGAAAATAAAATGAGGTGTTTGTTATATGCAGATGATTAGCTAAGGTCATTGTGATACTTACTTAAGATTTTCTATGTCCATTTCCTTTTCACAGTCTAATTCTTGTTTGGATTTTCGGATAATTGCACTTCCCTAACTTCTTTGATAGAGCCTATATAATATGTCAACATGAATGAAGATTAGCTTATGGCTTTTGTATAAGCAATGAAAATAGCATAATTATTAGTCACCTATGAGGACAGGCTACTTTCTTTTGTTTCTTTCATCTGTGGAACGACCATGTACTCTAACTGATTGTACGAAACAAAGCTGAAATAGTGTTCTGGAAATCCTTTTGGTTCTTTCTCAATTGTTTGCTGCCAACCGCTCGTTCCTAGATAGTTGAAGTCCGAAATTCGATACGCTGATCCATGCTCAAGCATCTGCTCGAAATATTCAATATCGTTGGCATCCATATTCACCTTCACTGCATTCCCCTACGCATGCCAAGGTGTTATAAGACAATCGTGAAAGATTACGTCTTGTTGTATATTGGATACTGTGTAACATACCTATTTGTATATTAGAATGCAAAAGTACCGAGTTGCTGCAGGGTCTGGAGGGATTTGGCTTATCCATATCCTATACACTTTTCCTTCTCGAATTATGTTCATGTATCCTGGTTTCATATTAGCGATGGTGTTCTGCGCCATTCTGACCACAACAAAAAATCAATCAAAGTTAGTAACAAACAACTATAACGCCAAAGGTGGAAAATAAAAACAACAATAAATATTTAAGCATTAAAATTATAAGTACCAAATCATATGCCTCACCAATGGCCAAAAAAATATTCATAATTGTCATAATGTAGTGCATCATCATATCAGATTAGTGCATTATATAAGAAACTCATCACATCAGCTCACCATTGAACCAAACAAAGATCGAATCACATTTGTCATAGGTAGTTTGGATTCGTAGCTATGGTATGTTGGTTGCACTTACTTTTGACTCATGGACCGATTACATCTATGAAGTATAGAATATTAACTTGGCAATTCGCATCGAAACCCAAAACGATGCAACCACCGTTATCACACAACCGATGGTTATTATTTATAGTCTTAAGTGTTCTTTTTCCTTGCATATGTTGGTATAGTAATGCAAATAACACTAATGAAAAAAAGTTATAACTATTTCCTGGATATAATTAATCATCGTAAGTTCAGCAAACAAACCGCATAATGAATCTAGAAATGTGTGTTAATACAAATAATGTCTAAAAACGTTATTTATATTTTTCGACCTCTCAATGTTTTGATAATAACAAAATGTGAAAATGTTTACGATAAAATTAAACGTTTATAAATTACTAATCATAAAATTATATTTCTAAGATTAATCACTTAAGGTATGGATAAACAAATCATTAAACATGTTTAGTGATCAAGAAAATATTATCCTTAAACCTTACATTTCTACAAATGTGTTTTTATAAAAATATAAAAACAAAATATTTATTCATTAAAAGAAATGTTTTATTAAAAACATAAAATTTGAAATTCAAATTTTCCTTCCCGCCCAAAAGTAGAAGGTTCTATTACCAGATACAAACTTCAACCACAAAAGGACAAAAAAGGGGAGCGGAGTCTATTTGGCGTCCCACTATATAATAAAGGGACCGTTCGGGACGCAACCACCAAGCAACGGTTCCATTTTTTTGTCCCCATAAAATACTGGGCCACCCCATTTGAAAAATAGAACCTCTTTGCCACGAATTTCCTCAGATCCATTTTTCTCTCTTCTTCCTTACTTTCTAAAACACAAATCTGATCACTAACATATCTG
Organism: Tanacetum coccineum; assembly: GCA_026074375.1. Taxonomy (NCBI): domain Eukaryota; kingdom Viridiplantae; phylum Streptophyta; class Magnoliopsida; order Asterales; family Asteraceae; genus Tanacetum; species Tanacetum coccineum. The sequence goes on from BQNB010049271.1 coordinate 22,985, forward strand.
ATCTTGTTTTTAAGTGATTAATTCTTTCTTCCTCCCTTCTATCTTCTTCTAATCAAAGTGCAAGAGAAGAACAATCGTCATTCTTCTTACATAATAAATTTGTTATCAAGTGATCTCTCTCTTCCTTCCTCAAGATCAAACATATCTATCATTACATTAACTTTGTGTTGTTGTGTAAATTGGATTGACGTAGTCCAATAGTGTAAATTGTGTATTGGTGGTGATTTGGTATTGTTGTCAATCCAAAGGGGTAAAGATCTAGTGAGTGTAAAAAGACTTTGTGAATTCTTAGATTGGTTCTAGCTAAGATTAGGACTCGACATCTAGCTTAGAGTCGGAAAAGAAAGTAAGCGACGTGTAAACGTATTTTCCCGCCTAAAGAGAGCTTGTTGACATAGTGAAATCTCGAGTGGAGTACTCGGGGAGTGGAGTAGGAACGAAGAGGTGCTTCGTTGCCGAACCACTATAAATCTTGGTGTCTTGGTTTGATCGTTTCTTTCTCTATCTCTTTATTGTTATTGCTTACTTAGTTCATTATATTAGATATTAGTTGTGATTTGTATTGTTGATTGATTGACATATAACTCGAATCTAACAATTTTCTAAGCAAAGTTTTAAAATGACAAATTAACCAGTAAACTATTCAACCCCCCTTCTAGTTTCCTACAATTGGTACCAGAGCAAGGTCACTCAAGATCTTTAAAATATATTGTATTTTAAAGCTTGGATCAATCTATGGATTCCGACAAATATCTAGAAGGGCAATCTATGCAAAGACCACCACTTTTTGAAAGTGATAGTTTTATTTATTGGAAAAATAGATTCGAGACATATGTTAAATCAAAAGATCTAGATCTTTGACATGTTATTACAAATGGTGATTTTCAACCTATTATTCAAAATCCGAAAACCAAACTTGATGAGGTTGTCCCTTTTGAAAAACAAACTGATGATCTTAAAAGAAGGCTTACGAAAAATAATGAAGCCAAAATGGTTATTTACAATGCTTTGCCTAGAAAAGAATATGAACGAATTTTCATGTGTAATACGGCAAAAGAAATTTAGAAAACTTTGTTAATCACCCATCAAGGTAATAGCCAAGTCAAAGATAATAAGATCGACCTTTTGGTTCAACAATATGAACAATTCGTCATTTTCGAAGACGAATCTATAGATAGTGCTTTTGCTAGATTTAATACTATTATTACTAGTCTTAAAGCTCTTGATGAAGGTTACTCTAGTAAGAACTACGTAAGGAAGTTTCTTAGGGCTCTACATCCTAAATGGAGAGCAAAGGTCACGGCGATTGAAGAGTCAAAGCCTTAACATCACTATCTCTTAATGAGCTCATTAGAAACCTCAAAGTCCATGAGATGATCATCAAGAAAGATTATGAAACAGTCAAAGCAAAAGTTGAAATGAAATTTCTTGCTTTAAAGGCTAAGAAAGAATCTAGTGACGAAGAGTGTTCGACTTCCGGTAGAGAAGACGAAGAGTATGCCATGGCGGTAAGAGACTTCAACAAGTTCTTTAAGAGAAGAGGTAAAATCGTGAGACAACCTCAGAACGACAAAAAGACATTTCAAAGAATCCGAGACGACAAAAATGGAAAAAGTGAAAGGAAGTGCTTTAGATGCGGAGATCCAAATCATCTTATTGGAGAATGTCCAAAGGTACCGAGAGACAAGAACCAAAGAGCATTTGTTGGAGGTTCTTGGAGCGATAGCGGTGAAGAAGATGATAAAAAGATCCAAGAACGAGACATGTCTTGTAGCGCAAGCCAAGCACCAAATGAGGTATGTTCCGAATCTTTTTACTTTAGTGATAAAACTCATTCAAGATATGAAGATTTAGCTTTAGGACAATAAATATATAAATTGTGCAAAATGAGTTTAATGATAATCACTAAGAACAAAAGGTTAAAAGCTATTAGAAATAGTCTAGAAAATGAGCTTAGAGAATTAAAAGATAGATTATCCACACTCGAGAAAAACAAGGGAGTTGATCTCGATTGTGCAAAGTGTCATACACTTAAAATTGAAAATGAAAAGCTCAAAGAAGAATCTACTAGATTAAACAAATTTGAAAAGAGTACACATTGCTTGAATGAAATGTTAAGTAATCAAAAACCCTCCGGTGATAAATTAGGTTTAGGGTTTAATTCATTTGAAGCATCATCTAGTGGAACTAAGGAAATAAAATTTGTAAAAGCTCAGAAAAAGACGTGTTCTGATGGAGGTCCCATAATTATAGGCGGCCCCTTAATGATCTGGCGGCCCCCATAATAAATATGGGACCGCCCCCAATTACACCTGGATCTGAGAAAACTGTGACTTCTCAAAAATCCATTTTGGGTCCTAGACCAAAACACATAATTGTAAACAAAGTCAAAGTTCTCGTTGCTAGTGACAATGAAGTTAAACAATTCTATAAGCCATTGTCAAAACCCGGAGTTGGATTTTCGAAACCTAATTTTAGATCTAAAACTTCACCTCCTAGAAGAGTCAATAATAATTATTCTCGTCCTAAAACACCACAACCTAAAAGACATGTTGGTCGACAAAACCAACCCCATGGATTTCCCGTAACTTGGAACAACTTTCCACATCAAAGTTACATGCCATGGGAAATGTGTCTTCCATTCTTACATCCCAAACAACTGCATCAAATGCAAGGGATGTTATTGGCACAACCAACTTTGGACCCATGAGATTATGAGGACAATGTTTGGTTATCGTCTTATATAAATAGATATGCCTTGGAGTCGATTTGGAGCCCGACGAATGGATCAAGGATAGCGGATGTTCCAAACATATGACGGGCAACCGAAAGCTCTTCTCCACTTACAAGGCATACAATGGAGATAATGTTATTTTGGTAGTAATCTTCGCGGTAACATCATTGGAAAATGTACGATTTCTAATGACTCTCTAAAATAGATCATGTAAACATGTTGATATCTAGGATTTAAATTTGCTAAGTATGACAAATATGTGATAAAAGTTATAGAGTAAACTTTATTTCTGAAACATGATAGTGAAATCACTAAAGACGGTAAAGTGATAGGTAGAGTATATAGGAAGAAAGGCTATATTTGATGAAATTATGAAAAAAAACCTATGTATCAAATTTGTCGAAGCCAACGTTGAATGATAATTCCCACTTTGTAGCATAGGAGATTAAGACACGCAAATAAGCATCTCATTCAACATACGTTAGCTTACTAAGGAATTAGTTAGGAACCTACCTAAGCTTAAGTTTGATCAACATTTTTGTGATGCTTGCAAAATTGAAACCACTCACGCTAGTCACAAAGCTAAGAATGTAGTCTCAACGACTAAATGCTTAGAGCTTCTCCATATGGATCTTTTTGGTCCATCCGCCGTACGGAGCTACGAAGGAAATCGTTACACCCTAGTAATAGTAGATGACTACTCTAGGTATACTTGGACTAGATTTCTTAAGAATAAAATCCGAATCTTGTCCGATCAATTTGAAATTATTTAGTAAGAAGATCCAAAATAAATTAGGTAATGTACAATAGGTGTCATATAATAACCGACCAACATGGTAGAGAATTAGGAAAATGAAGTGCAATTTGGAGAGTTTTGTAATGCCAATGGTATTACACATAACTTCTCGGCTCCACGCACTCCTCAATCAAATGGCGTGGTTGAAAGGAAAAATAGGACACTTCAAGAAATGAGTAGAACAATGTTGAACGAGAAATCGTTACCACTCACACAAAAGTTTTGTGTGTAAACGCCGTAAATACTTCAACATATATTCCTCAACCGAATCTAATTAAACCATCACCTAGAAAACACCTTATGAAATCTTGAGAGGTAGGAAACCTACACTACTCTTTGACTATTTTAGAGTGTTTGGAAGCAAGTGCTTCATTCTAAACACTAAAGACTACCTTAACCAAGTTTGACCCAAATTTTATAAGGTGTCTTTCTAGTTACTTTTCCCCAAAATAGTAAAGCCTAAATCAATCTTAATAAACACACTAGAAAATCGATAGAATCACTCAACGTTACATTTGATGAAACCCTCCACCCTCAAAGACATCACCCTTGTGGACGATACTTAATGAAGAAGAGAGCTATTAGGAAATCGAAAAGAAAAAACTAGAAAATGTTTGTTGAGGATGAAACTTTATATGATTAGATGAAATAGTCCAATATTAAGAATTTAGGAACCATCCCCTAAAAAAGTCAAAGGAAATCTCAACAAATAACCCTTAGATCTCAAGACCAAAAAACAAATCAATTTTATTGTTTTATCTCTACCATAGAACCTAAGAATGTAAATGAAGCCTTAGGAGATGAAAGTTGGATAGTCGCCATGCAAGAAGAATTAAATCAATTCATTGCTAACGACGTTTGGGAGTTAGTTCCACAACCTAAAGCAATGACAATTATAGAACAAAGTGGGTGTTTAGAAATAAGTTAGACGAGAACGGTGTTGTTTCTCGAAATAAGGCTAGATTAGTTGCTCAAGGCTACAACCAACAAGAGGGCATCGATTATGATGAAACTTATGCCCCGGTTGCTAGACTTGAGGTATTCGAATATTATTAGCTTATGCTTGCGCCTTAGATTTTAAATTATTCCAAATGGATGTAAAAAGTGCATTCCTGAACGGTTTTATCAATGAGGAGGTATACGTGGCACAACCTCCGGGATTCATTGATTTTGAAAAACCGAATCATGTTTATAAATTAAAGAAAGCTTTATATGGTCTTAAACAAGCACCCAAAGCTTGGTATGATAGATTAAAAGCTTTTCTTATTAAACATGAATATAAAATAGGAATGGTAGATAACACTCTTTTTACTAAGAAGAAAAGTTCAAATCTCATCATTGTTTAAATATATGTCGATGACATTATATTCGGTTCGACTTGTCAAGACATGTGTGATGAATTTGCCAAAATCATGCATAACGAGTTCGAGATGAGCATGATGGGTGAACTTAACTTCTTCCTTGGATTGCAAATTAAACAAATGGAAGACGGTATATTCTTTAATCAATCTAAGTACATTAAAGAAATGCTTAAGAAATTTGGTCTAGGAGACTCTAAACTAATAAAAACCCCCATGTCCTCCGATACTAGACTCACGAAAGACGAAGAGTGTGAGTCGGTAGATAGTACCAAGTATTGAGGCATGATAGGTAGTCTATTATACGTAACGGCAAGTAGGCCCGATATCATGTTTAGTGTCTGCCTTTGTGCCCGCTTCCAAGAGGCTCCCAAAACCTCTCACCTTAAAGCGGTTAAGCGTATCTTCCGATACATTAAAGGCCCAACTCACTTTAGGAAATTATAGTATCATAAGGGACCGGCATAGAAACCGTAGTATATGCCGACTCTGATCATGCGGGAGATTATGTGGACCGAAAGAGCACTAGCGGTATTTGTACGTTCGTAGGATGTTGCTTGACATCTTGATTCCTCAAAAAACAAACGCTCTTGCTATATCCACTACCGAAGCCAACACATAAGCGTCCGGAAAGGCATGTCAAACAACACTATGGATGAAACAATCACTCTTGCGACTACGACATACGACTCGACGACGTTCATATCATGTGCGACAACAAAGGCGCGATTGACCTTAGCAAAAACCCGGTGCAACATTCTCATACCAAACACATCGAAATACGTCACCACTTTCTTCGTGATAATGTCCAGAAAGGACATATCTCAATCGAAAAAGTGTCGTCCGCCGACAACATCGTCGATATTCTTACTAAACCCCTTAAAAGTGAATCGTTTAACTATCTACGTCTTGGTTTAGGAATGATGGAACACATTCCATAAATCATATTAGTCTGCTTTTATTTCTTCTGTCTCAATTCTAGTCCGTGTTCCATTCCGTGTCGTGACAACTCAAATGCTTCATCCAAAGTACTTTAAGCATGTTTAATTCACGAAATACAAATTAAAACGTCACTCCTCTTCGCAAATTTTTTATCAAAATTAAGTTCAAAATTAGTGCCTGCGGGCGGCCCCTATATAGGAGGCCCCTAATATATTTGGGACCGCCAGGTAAATACGAGACAGCCACCAACAAGACACAAAACGGGACACTTAACCAAAAATTTTCAAAACTGAAAAACAAACACCCTCTTACCTGCTGTCATTGACGAACTCGAACCAAAACCCACCAAAACTCAAAATCAACCATTAAAACTTCAATTGAAGATCAAATCAACACTAATAATCATTCCTAATATCACAAAGATCATCAATTGTAAGTCATTTGATATATTTTCTTTCAATTTGAGTCTAGGGTTCATGATGAACACCAAAAGTCAAAATTGGGGATTTTCAAATTTTCTTTCAATTTTTGTGCAATTAAGAGTACTAGGATACAATGTATAACTAATATGCTTCCCGTAGATATAGGATTTGCATACATTAGTGAAATTGTTGAAAAATTGATTTCGAACCAAAACCCCAATTTTATTTTCAAATCACTCACGTTAGAAACATTATAAAATTGTTGTTATGCATTGTCAATACAACCTAAAAACGTTTTCAAATACATGCATAATGACCTCATGAACAAATTTCGAGATACATAATTCATATGTATTTTTTGACTTGTTTGGTTGGGCAAAATTAAACTAAGGAGCGTTTGGATTAACTCTTAGGATGTTATACTTAGGTCGAGTTAATCGTTACTACACATTTGTTGCATATAGGCACACACTAGGCAAGAACTTAAGACATTACTACAAGTAAAATACAATTAAAATGTGATCTTGGTTATCTTATTCTAGGTGACAATGCCTCGCAAATCTTCTAAAGATTACAAAAAAACAAGACACTACATTCCTCAAATTTCACATGAATTTCATTCTCCAATAAAAGAAAAACTAAGAAACCTTGAAGAACGTTACATTCACGAGGGTCGGGTGGTTTTTGATAACTTTACGGATCTTAGATATGTTCGGTCTTTGTTTCATTTTGTCGAGTTTGAGTGTCTTCTTGAAATCAATGAACAAGTTTGTCCTCATTTTATTCTTGAGTTTTACAGTCAGTATCATTTGAGTTATTCCGACGAAGGTCAAATGTTTGTTAAATTTGTCATTCAAAACCAATACTTCTCTCTTTGTCTTGAAGACTTTGCTCAAATCCTTAGAATCCCCTATAAGGGTGCGTATGTCTTTAGTGACCGATGGTCACTTGATGAGTTGGTATATGGTGCCCCTTCGGAAGGCCCATATCAAACCAACCTTCCTTCTCCCGATGATATCATCTCGTATGTTCGAGAAGATAGAGAAGGTCAAGTCACTCGCATTCGTCATCAAGAAGAAATTGAGGTTTAAAATTATCAAATTCTCACTCGTGAAATTATGTCAACTTTGAAACCTTTGGAAGAAATAATTTAGGAAAATGTTTTTTGTTTGGGGGTAATCGGGATCACGTCCCTGCATGTCTTTATTATATGCTTTATTGCGTTGCAAACTCCGAAAAATTCAATCTTGCCTACTTCATGGCAAAACGAATGGAGTGGGTTACCAAGCAAGCTAGGTTCATTCTACCTTATGGTATGCTATTAACCCGCTTGTTTGATTTCATCATTAGTGAATATCCTGAGTTGAAGAACGAGTCATATGCCTTGTACGATCGTGTCATGATTCCTCTTGCCGCTCAACTAGAGAGAAAACCAAAAAGGGATCGTGGCACAAGAAGAGATCGTCAATCCACTTCTTCATCTTCCGCCTTCAATCAACCATCCTCATCTCATCTCAACGATGATGATGACGATGGGAATGAAAAAGGGACCTCGCGTGCAAGCACTTATTCCCCCATTCGTTATGTCAATTCCCTAACCAATCAAGTTCCTTAAGTCTTTCAAAATCCACCTAACATTGACTCTCACCTTGAACCATTTTACACCTGCCAAACCGAAATCATCAACCGTCAAGTGCAATTAAGAGATGAGCATCGTGGTGGAGTAAGGTCAATCGGCAAAAGTCTTAGAAAGTTATGGAGAAACATGAGGAAGTGAGCAATGAGGGAAATTGCTTTATGACATTATTATCTATATTATTTACTAACCTATTATGATTAGGTGTTTGAACTTATGCTACTTATTAGTAATTTAGTACGTAGTATGGGCAACTTAGCTTGCCATGGATGATCTTTCAATTTTATCATCCTAAACCAATGCTTGCATGCACCTTGATACATTTTAGTTATAATTAAAATATTATGCATGCTTATGAACTTGTCAAATTGCCCATATATATGTGCATTCTTGATTGAACTTAAGATGCTTAGTCCTATATGCTTGATTATTATGTTTTAGATAATTCATGATGAAATGGAATTGACTGCAAAAATAAGAGAAAGTTTTATAGGTTTTCAGGAAAAACTAGAAAATTTTCTGTCCCCAAAAAACGGCCCCCTTAAATACTGGGCGGCCCCCCCAATATATTTGGGACCGCCAGATATTTAAGAGACCGCCATCATGGGTCACGGATTCTTCTACTGTGACCACCTAATTTTCTGTGCAGTTGACCACTATCCCATCTAGGCCTAGCTGATTTTTGCTTTTTGATAAAAAATTTTGGAATCTAAAGCTTCAAACCCCATGCCTTACCTCTTAAATCTACCTCTTCCACCTTAAGTCATGAACTCTTCTTATTCTTCTTATCATCTTCATCTTCCTCAACCAAAATCTACCATGAATTCCATAAATGATTCTTCTTCAAACCCTTCCAAGAAAATCAAATTAACCATAATCCCTCCAAGACAACTATTTGTCAACATCTCTAGTGATGAAGAAGTCACCACTACACCTTCTCCTACCACCACTTCTTCATCTCCAACTCCTCCAAATGCACCATCAAAAACTCCATCCACAAATCAAACCTCCTCAAGCCAAGATAATACATCTTCTTTTTTTCAGTCAAAACTTCAAATTTCACCTTCATCGTCTCATGAACCAACCTCTCCTCAACCTTTGAACACTTTGATTGAGAACATCTTGGATGTCCCTCCTAGACCTTTAAACCCTCAACCACTTCAAAGCCTTCCTTTTTTGGATATCACTCTATCATTATCACCAATCACACCTATTCTCTTAAAAACACCTCTTTGATCACATTCATGACACTCCATCACCACCATCTTCACCACAACCTCAACCACCTATCATGGGTCATCCTCTTTTCTACAACTATCATGACTATCAATAATCAACTTTGTAAGTGTTTTGCTTCCACAATCTGTAAACCTACTATTTGAAACCTTCGAGATGAAATAAACATATGTTTGCTCATATCGAGTATCTTCTAACCAACCGCCCTAGACAACCCAGTTTTCCACACTCCACCATAGACGCCTTTTTTCCAAATGGCTAATAATGGAAAATCCAAAGACATGTTGTATTTAAAAAGTCTTTCTTTTAAGAATCAATGATTATTGAAAACTTATTAGTATCATGTCTCTTTAACATTGTGTATTAGGCTCTAGTTTTACTTTGCAACAATGTTTAGTTGGTTGTGCTAAAATAATGAGTTTCTTGTTGGTGTAATGAAACCTCATCTTTTGTTAATTTTAAATACAATATGTACTTTGAAAGATATTAGTCTTTCACTTGTCCTTCTAACTTTGTTTTTGTAAGCAAAACAATTGTCGTAATACGATCAATTTGTTGCCCCAACAAGGTGGGAGCACGGCATCAAGGGGGAGTCTTGATAGTCCCGGCGAATTCTTCTTCCTTCAACAGAAACTCGACGATCATCTTTTTGAAATTCGACAAAAAGAGGGAGAAATAGAACATAACTCATTTAATAATTGACATCTATGAATTTTATTAAAAATGAGTTAATATTATGTCCTCAATCGAAAAATGGGGAGAATTGTTAATACATATACTGCCTCAAAAAACGATATTTATATTTTTCCGTCCTCTTAACGATTTATAATAACAAGAATGTAAAAAACTTTACACAATAAAAATAAACATTAACAAAATATTAAATGTAAAATTTCATTTCTAAGAGTGGTGGATCACTTAAGGTTGGAGCAAACAAAATAATTAAGTCATGATTAGTGATCAAGAAAATATTTTCTCTAATCCTCACTTTAAATTCCACAAAAGTATTTACTCAAACATAACATTTACAAAATATTTTCTAATTACCAAATAAAAAGTTTTATTAAAAAACTTAAAATTTGACATTTAATTTTTTTATTCCCCCAAAACGGAAGCTCTACACAGATACAACCTTCCCCACAAAAAGATAAAAAGGGAGCGTAGTCTAGGCTTGCTGCCCCCTTATAAAGTATAAAGGATGCGCCACGGACCGCCCCCATATAGCCGTTGGGATTCCCTGCCTAATAAATATTAGCCTAATCCAAACAGAAAAATTATTCCACTTTGTCACGAAAATTTTCAGTCTTTTCTTGTCTCTCTCTAAACCGTTCTTTTCTCCTCACTAAAACTTCTTGATCACTAACAAACATAGAATCTTGTTTCAAGTGATCTAATATCTTCCTTCTGCATCTCTTCCCTCACAGTTCAAGTGCAAGAGAAGAACACTGTATTCTGCACAAAGACGCTAATTGTTTAATTATTTGAAACCTCTACCTCTATTCTTCTAAGTACCAAACCTCTATTGTATTAATCATTGTGTAGTTGTAGTGCTTCGGGATTAATGTATGTAAATGCCGATAGTGTAGATCTGTGATGTGGGTGGTAATTTTGTGAAGTGAAGATTGGGTTCAGCTAAGATTAGGTACTCGACATTTAGCTTATTGTTTGAAAATAACGGAAAGCGACGTGTAAACGTTTTTCTCCGCCTTAAGGGAGCTAGTTGACATAGTTGAAAATTCTGAGTCGGAATACTCGGGATATGTAGTAGGCGAAGAGGTGCATCGTAGTCCGAACCACTATAAAAATCATGGTGGTCTTGGTTTGGTTATGTTTTCTTTCCTTATCTTCTTTACATTATTATTGTTGTTATTTGCTTAAGTTAAAATAGTTATTGCTTGTTCATACTGTGATTTGATTAAACATATAACTCGGATCTATACATTTTTGAAAGTAAACTTTTAAAACGCAAAACAAACGTGTAAACTATTCAATCCCCCTTCTAGTTTCCACAGACATATTTATTTAAACAAAAATTATCATTACTTAAAGAGTGGTTCACATCCTTAGAATGCATGAATGTGAGTGGATTATTATCCCGAGGACCCTAATAGCGTGGTGTAATGCTAGTAGCGTAGAATCGTGACTGTTTTAGTCCCTTTCCTATTATTCTAAAGCCTTTTGTGTTTTAGTTTCATGTGGTCGGCATGTCGATACATGCGTTTGTTTCCGCATGTGAGTGTGTTGTTCTCGTAAATCAATGCGGTACTCTGCCGTATTCATGTAATTATCAGCTTTTTTTTAGTAATACTCCCCCCGTCTCAAAATAAGTGTCCAGTTTGACTTTTCAGAGTCAAACTGGTTCAACTTTGAACCTTACTTATCTTGTGTGGGTTGTGTTTTATTATATTACTTGATGCAATAATATATATATAAATATAATAATACATAATATAGTATATATATATATATAAATATATATATACATATATATAAATTATATTATATTGGGGACTTTCTTTTCAGCACCAATCTTAATGCGAAAACTGACAAAACCACCAAAAACATACATGCACGTCTTTTAAAAATAAAAAAACACATGAAAATCATCAATAATCGTAAGTATCCACCTAATTGATTCTTCAGTAAAGCATCATGAACCTTCCTCTTCCTGTTCACAAAACCATACACACACCGCAATATTTGAAGTTGCACGCCTTTAATAAGAACAACAGTGCACACCTTTAAAGAAAAAAAATTTATATTTCTAATTTCTTATCAAATTCTTTAGAACAACTATGTTTTTTTTTAAAACATAATGTTTTTTAGAACATATGTGCAAAATACAAATATTGAAGGCGTGCATTCATGTTTTTGGTGGTTCTACATTTCTCGCACTAAGAATGAAGCTGAAAAAAAAGTATCACTAACTATATAGTATATATATATGATATATTATATATATATATATATAAAATTTTATTTTGAACAACACTTTATTAAAAAACTACAAGGAAGCTAGAAAAATGTATAAAGTAACAAGATGAGGTATTTTATATCAAAACAACCCCAACAAAACTACACAATACATCTAAACCGATCCAATAGAAAAGAATACGACACAACATCATCAAAAATATCCGCCTTAGAAGGAGAAACCACACCAAGACACACTTAAAACGATAAGCCCAAATTAGCCCCAACAACCCAAAACACCCCCTGTACTAACAACCTTTTATGCATATAGGAATCCCGAAGATTTACGATCCAAGAAACCCATTCATCGAACGAATGCTCACTTCCATGAAATCCGACTTTCCCACCAACGCAAAAATCTTGCGAAAATTATCTTTCGCAACAAGGCAATCAAAAAATAAATGACTTGACGATTCCGTGACGCTACCACAAATATTTGGAACAAAAAAAAATAGACGAATATCTATACCTCTCCGGGATATATTAAGACGGGTAGGCAAACAATCCATTCTCACCTTCCACGCATGAATGTTAACCTTGATTGGCACCGATTTTATCCATCGAGTTTGAGTAGACACTTCCGGAAACCTGTTATCATCAAAAACCTTTCTAGCCGAAGCTACCGAGAACTCACCCGAACCATCATCTCCAATTACACCTATCAGGCGTGACACCAGACAACACCTTCCACTTAAGTCCATCAAATCCTCAATCTGCTCGTGTTCCACTCCGCTTTTAGGAGCACGACGAAAAGACCAGGTCAAGTTCTCCTATGACAGTTTCGAAGCCACATCGGACAGTCTTCTACACTTTCACAGCGCATAAAGCCTAGGATAACCTTTGTTTCAAAACCATTTCTCCCATGCCCACAAATCCCCCTCCCCAAAATAAGTAATCCGCAACATTGCCAAGCTTTTTTCCTGCATAAAATATTTAAGTGTAATACCTAATATCTTCAATGTTTCCACCTCCTGTAGAATTCCTTCTCCAAATGGTCTTGTAACCAACCTTGAAACCGCACCCATTCTATCCCATCTTCGCATTAATAGCGTTAACCACCCTATCCAAACAATTGCTTTTGAGTAGTAAACCGCCGAACCCATTTACACATAAGAGCTCTATTAAGCTCCTATAAACTAAAACACCAAGGCCACCTTTCTTTAGAACATAAAAAAAACCCTACTCCATTTCACCCAATCGATTTTTTACTATTTAAACCGACACCACTAAATAAAACCGACTTCGAATGATTTCATCGTTAACGGACGTTCATTTGCACCTTTAAATATGACCATATGATAAATAGCATGGATCCTAGAACCGCCTTGAGAAGAGTTAACCGACCACCTATCGATAAAGTTTTCATCTTCCATTTCGAAAGACGAGCTACCATTTCATCCACAATCTCATACCCAAGAATTTTATCAATACATATTTCCCCCAACTTTCGAACCTAAAAAGCAAATGGAGCCTTAAGGACACCACAACCACTTTTATATTTTGCATCTGCACCACCCTATCTTCACTCACCACAACACCCAATAACTTACTCATGGCTTAAATAACTACTAATACCTGAATCATGATAGAAAATATTTCAACACATATAAATCATATCAATATTCTTAGTACTCCATTGCCCGAAAAAAAAAAAAATGTGGTGTGTTGTGGTGAAAAATGGGGGGGGGTAAATAAAAAAAAAAAAAAAGAAAAATTTATTTAAAAAAAAAAAAAAACATAAACACCGCATCGCCGCATAGAACATAAAGAAAGAGCATAACCGAATTAAGCACAATGCCATTAACATGTCCCGCATCCGATAACTCTTTTATAAAGAAATGGAATACACTACATAACCAAAATAAAAATAAACGGAGAAAGAGGATCACCTTGTTTAAGGCCCTTAAAAAACTGAAATTCCTCCTTATGGACTTCCATTCACTAAAACCGATCCCCAATAATATCAAGACATTTTGAATCCCCAACCACACTAATTTTTACCAAAACCAAATATTCTTAAGACAGTCATCAAGGTAATCCACCGAACAGAATCATAATCCTATTCAAATCAATTTTTAGAAGAAAAGAATGTTTATTTTCTTCAACTTACACCACTGCAAAACCTCATTAAGTATAAATGGTCCGTCAAGAATTTGCCTATCCGCAACAAAAGTCGATTGCACCTCATTAACAATATCTCCAAGCACCACCACAAGACGATTAGCCAAAATTTTGGCAATTATTTTATAAAGGCTCCCAATAAGACTAATCGGTATTGAAATCCATACCATTTTTGCATCGGGGAGTCTTCGAATCAACGCTATAAAGATGAATTACACCTTTTTGAATGCGACTTTTAATGAAAGAAATATTTCACCTGTCCGCCAATACATCTTTTAGCTATTAAACTCCAAAACCTTTTATAAAAACCAAATGTGAATCCATCCGGAACCCTGAGATTTATAAACACCACAATCCCAAACCTCCTTTTTAATCTCTTCACACTTCGTCCTTCCAAATCCCAGTTGTGCATTGAAATCGATGATGAGGAAACTCCATATTTAAGCATCGGCCGAACATATTTAGTTCTAGTCAAAACGATTCTGAAATGATAAGGACTCATTATTAACCATATTAGATTTTTCCACCCAATCTTCCTTCCACCATAACCCCTCGTATAGAAAGTTGTTTCGTTTCTCTTTAATAATACCATGGTAAATATTTTTGAGTTCTCGTCGCCTTCAATTGCCCATTTGATTTTTGCTTTTTGAGACGCCTCCATTGCCCACAATTTATCCACCTCTTGAATCGATTTTACAACCTTTGCACGTTTATGCAAAGTATCAAACGACGCATCTCCTTTGTCAATGATCATCTCCAAATCAGCGAGCTCCTGTTTCAGCACATGTTTTCGAGTTTTTGGACTTTGTCTCATGCCATTCCAAACACAAATCTTCTTTTTTATATATTTCAACTGTATATGTTTCATTGCATGTTGATCATAGATTAGAATTATCTAACCGGAGCTTCACGCCATACCTCATTACAAAGTTTCTCAAAACCCCCATTATCCAACCAATAATGAAAAAACCGAACGGAATAGGTCCCCATAGTCATGAGTAGATTCACGATAGATATATGACGGTGTGTCTGATAAAAATCTATCTAGTGTGATGTCTGATAAATTAGGACACTCACCAGTTAGCTTTCGGACATGAGAATCTATCAAGCTTACATCATCATTAAGCAGATATGTGACACCATGTAAAATAACATCCACCAAGGAAACCCCTCTAAATTCTCCATTGATATAAAAGGAGTTAAAAGCCTTCGCCCAATGCACGTTGAAAAAAGTTCCATATCTCTCCATTTTTATTACAGGACCTCATTAAAAATCACCCATGATAATCACTGAAACCGTTTCCAATTATCAATGACGTGACATAAATAATCCCATAGACTTTTCTTTTCTGACAACTCTTACGGGGCATACACCGAAATAATAAAAAGTAATTTGCCATTAGACACCCAATTTCCTTAAATCATAGCAAAATAATCTGAAGCCGTTGAATTTAGTTTCTTAAACGCATTATTATACCCAAACCAACATAAAACCCACCTGATTTTACCAACCGAGCGCAACTATGTCACATAATCAAACGCCAAAATTACCCCAGCATCTTTTAATTTCATACCAAATTAACAGACTCCATTTTAGTTCTTGCAACTAAGAAAATTCAACATGATCGAGACACACAACTCCTTTACCCAAACTTTATTTAGCCTTTTGGTTAAAGACCTTGTGATATTAAAAGACAACATATTCCAACGGAAAACACCATCCACTCCTTGCGAATCAATATCTCTTCAATATTACATCATACACCCGTTCCATATTATACCCCATAGTTAGTCCCACCTTAACCAAATATCCATCAACATTAATAATAGAACCACCTTTCTCGAGAACCTTCAGACTTCCTACAATTATCCGAACCATAGATCCCCACCAGCTTTTTTGTACTGTTAAACCCCTAGTTAAAATTCATTCATCATAAATATTATTTACATTCCCGAATTCACCATCACAAAATCCCTTCTGATTATCCATCTCAACATTTTCACATCATTCTCTCTTGTTGTAAAACCAGGATGGGTAACTCCAAACTCCTCTATGGTGGGCTCGCCTCCTTATTTCTTCTTCATCTTAACTTTTAGTAAGAGAAATAAATATTAAACGGGTCTTCTGTTTGTTTTACCATTTTGCTCCACTAGAAACAAATGGTAAGGGGGGGGGGGGGGGGGGGGGGGGGGGGGGGGGGGGGGGGGGGGAGGTAAAAAAAACACCATCCTTGGATTTTGGATTCTCCTCCTCAACCTCTGTATCAGATACCCTACTAACATCATTTTCCCCTTGTACATCCCCATCACCTCACCGAAATCCTATCTTAAAAAACTTCTTCACAATCTTCATCATCGAGACACTTTCTTCATCATTTTGATCATCCAAATCCTGGAGTCAACCCGGAATCTCTAAGGCTCAGCCCCAATGCGTCTTACCTTTATAATTAATTTTAAATGATTCAAATATGTGAGACATACTCTTAGTGAGAACACAAAGTCTTTTGCAATGGTAATTTTCTTTCTCTAAGTTCTCCACATTTAACAAGGTTTCCCACTTTGATGCAATTCGAATAAAAGTATTTTCATTCCACACTTTTAAAGGAATACCCTCAATTTCCACTATAGTAACTCGTTTATCGATAATGAATTCACTAGACGCTTGGATTAGCTGAGAGAACCACGAACATACTCCTGTAGATAACAAAAACTTCTCCTTTGCCTCCACCGAGTCAAAAGCAATCATAACCCACAAACCACCCATGTATCTTAAATCAATATCGGTGAAGCCTTCATTCCCCAATGCCACTTTTAGATTTTCTAACACTCCAACCTTCTTCACCTTCCCATTTAGACAACATAAGTAATCCTATGTGTTTACGTAAGAATCATCTAAAACCAACACTGGCTTGCTATCATTCTCCCCATTCCCTTGGCTCTGATTTTTTACCACATTCGCATAGGAACTTACATCATCCCTATGCCCATTGTCCTTAGTATTCCCAATTGATGAGTCTTTGATCTTTCCTTTCATAGCAGGTTGATGACTGCTAGTAGAACCCTTAGGCCTATGGAATCTAGCAGCATTAGCATGAATTCTATGTCTACCAATCCACACCGTACATAAATTACCAACCAAACGCTCCATATCAAAAACTTTAATAAAACACACAAATCTAAATCTCTTACCAGCCTTTGATCTTTTGTTAGGAATAAACGCATCAACCACATGCCTATATTGTTTACACGCATTCCATAGATCCTTAGCACTCACTTGCTCAGGAAAATTAGTCACGAACACGGACGGGGAGATCTTCAGCACATCATCCTCTTTAGTTCTCTTAGAACCCATTTGAATCAAAACAAAAAAAGATATCACCAATTTGAAAAATCACAGCAAAAAAACATAAAAAAGAGGGGATAGGGTTTTGGATTTGAAAGGAATTTGGATTAGTGTGATATTCATTCCATGCAAATACCAAATACGACTTCTTAAATTCATAAGCAATTAAGCATAGCAATGTCACTTATAAATTTAAAAGACCTTTTCGATGTTTTCATGTTTCTACGGTACAAGATCACTATAACACTTTGTATATGTAGTTATTATGCAGTAAAATAAACTAAAAAAAATCACCATTAAGTATAAACTATAGGGTTGTTTTGATAGCATGTTTGTTACATAGTTAGAAAAAACAAAAGAATGAGCAAAAACAAAAGAACTTAATAAGAGAAAGAAAACATGTTGTCACTTCTAAAAAAACAAACGAACACCTTGAAAGATCCATTACTAGAAATCGGATAAATAGAACCGTTTAAGGGAGTTGCAAACAAGCCAGATGTTAATCTCATTTAGCAAGAGTCGTTTTTTTCGTATCCAATTCAAACAAGGCCGTCTTATAATTTCTGGTGGCCCTACCCGCATGACAATACTAATTGTGTGTTACTCTTGAGATCATCAAACCTTCCCCCCCCCCCCATACTTGCTATATGATTATTTGAAGATAAATTGCATATAAACTTGATTACATGGTTCATGTATGTTTAATATTATACGTATTTATATGCAAAACTAATAAAAATGTGGCTCGTTGAAGTGGACGTTATGTGCGACGACAGATATTGCACATCTTTCCGAGACTTCTGTGGATGCAAAATTACCAACGAAAAAATGCGTTGTTATTAACACATTTCTCATAGATAGTTTAAAATCATTACATTTTGTTGGTGAATTGTGGAGATTTAGTTAAAAAGTATTTCGTTAACATTTCGTTGATAGGGAAATTTACGAAAGTAACCATCTGCAATTTGAGTTTTCTTGCAGAGACCATGTCATTGTCACTTTACCATATTGACCATGTTCCTCGCGCAAATTGGGCAGCTAGGAACTCGATATACACGTGTCACTCTTATACACCACTTCGTTATTATCGTAGAAAAAAAACAAACCCTAAATTGTTTTGTCAGTTGCTCGCGTATTTATGGTAGTTACTCGCGCAAATGTAGCAGCGAGAATCTTTTTGGGAAACACACCTTAATTTAACAATTCATGTAACGAAATGACTAATGCCTGGTATACGAAATGACTAATGCCTGGTTTTGAAATGTCATTTCTAACAGTATGAACTTGTATTTTTTCAGAATTCGTATCCTATAAATCATACTTGTTGTAATGTAAAATTCAAACTACAATTGAAAACCAAACAACATTTGTTTATTGAAGTGATTGTGTGAAAGTATTGATTTTTGGTTACTACGTTAACAAGATGGATTTGAGCGATATCGAGGTAAAAAAAAATTATGTTACGTAATTTTGTATTTTTTATTTGATGTTTGTATTTCTAGTAATATATGTTTATGTTTAATTTTAGGTACCACGTGTTTTTGTGACATGCAGGAGTAAGTTAACTTTGATAAAAA